>CAJVRM010000076.1:30191-83228 GCA_911693285.1 Hymenoscyphus albidus | reverse complement strand
CAAATCGTAAAAGTCTTATATTTACTACTACTACCTACTATTGTGCCTATACCCCCACACCCCCACCCTCGCTCAAACTTTACAGCCTTAAAATTTTCGCGTATATACTCGCTACCCTTGCTGTCGCCTACCCTCGCTGTCGCACCCTCGCTGTCGTATAAGGGTTGTACCCTGGTATGTTGTTTAGAAGAGAGAGAGAGATAGAGAGAGAGACAGAGAGAGAGAGACAGAGAGAGAGACAGAGAGAGATAGGGTAGCAAAGGGGACAGAAGCGGGGAAATATTTTTGTGCGCGTCGCTTGTTCCCTGCCCCTAAAACTACCTTCCTAAAGAGGCTAGGCTAGTATGTGTTACGCTAATAATTGTTTACTGCTTACCTGTTCTCTCTCCTTCTCCTCTCTCCTCCGCCTCTAAGTAGTAAAGGAATTAGAGGGGTTTATATAGAGGGGGGCAGGGAAGCGGGGTAGAGTTAAAGGAGCGTTCGAGTTATATTCGAAAGCAGGAGTATTCGAGTCAAATCTAAGATTATTTACTTTTATCAAGTGGTTTTACCTTTAATTCTAGCGCCGGAATATAACCCTAACCCTAAGCTAGTTTACGATTTACGACTTGCGATTTCCTATAAAATAAACTTAAAATCGAGTATATACGATTTACGATTTACGATTAAGTCATCTGGTTTAGTAGTAGATTCGGGTTGCCGTAACGGGCGGCACAAGTCTTCGCAAAGCTGGTGGTGAACGGGGGTGCGCAATTGCAATGTAGCAACCAAGCGTTAAATTTTAAAATAAATGATTTAAGATTCTAACTATAGGAATATAACTTCTAATCTTTATTAAGAATATTTATTTGAATACTATATCTTATAATATATAATAAGAGTAACTTATTAGAATAATCTTTATACTTTTTAAAAATATAAAGAAAGTAAGATTATACCTTCTTATAATCTAGTATATTTATACTACCTACTATATTATAAAAGTACTTAAGAACTTATAACTTATACTATAGGTTATAAATAATCGCTACTAATACTTATTATATTATTATATACTTATTATATTATTATATACTTATTATATTATTATATACTTATTAAAGTACTTATTTATTTTATTTAGGGCGGCTTTTATTATATTTTTAATAATCTATTACTCATTTTTGTTAGTAGCCTAAATATCAAGTTATTAATATAATAAAAGATATTCTAGAATCGTATTATAAAGTATAGAATACTTTTTAGCTTATATTTATATAGTTAAACGTTAAAAGAGATTAAAAAATAAGAATATATTCTAGAGAGTCTTCTAATTATCTTTATCTAGAGTTTTATACTATTTTATAAAAGCGTCTTACTTCTATTTATATAGAATAGACTTTAGCGTAGGAGCTAGCCTTAGCGTAGCCTTAAGTATTTAATCTATAGAATTCTATCTTATAGGTATATTAAATAGTAACTTGACGAGCGTAATTAACTTTTTCTTATAAGTATAACTTATAATATTATTTAGCTTAATTTTATTATAAGTAAGTTAATTAAAAAAATAGAATAACTTATAATGTCACGAATCACGTGTTAGCACGGGACAAGTGAAGTCCAGGCGGCGCCCTGAAAGGACAAGCACATCAGAAAGACCTTATAGCAAATAGGGATCCTTAGACTAGCTAAGCGATCCAGGGATTTCTTAGTATTCATAGTCACGTGATGAAAGCGCGACAGCTCGACTGAGCGAACTGTCGCAGCGCGACAGTCAGTGTGACGGTTCTAACCGTCACCACCATTCGGATCACGTGGTCTCGCTTAGCGACCCACACCAAGTATTTAGATCGAAGCTCTCTCGAGCTCTCCTCTTCTCCTCAGCTTAGAATCTTTGTTTAATTGACAGTTCTACGATTCCACAACCTACACNCCCACACCAAGTATTTAGATCGAAGCTCTCTCGAGCTCTCCTCTTCTCCTCAGCTTAGAATCTTTGTTTAATTGACAGTTCTACGATTCCACAACCTACACCGTGGGCCTTGCGTACGTGTCGTCACAGTCAGGGACAGCGATATTCAGAGAACGAAGGTTCTATATAAGACTGGCATGTCTGCCATTAGATAGGAGCTTCGTGCTCAACTTAGTTATCAATCTTATCATATTAGTTTGACATCTTTGATACAAGTAACGAGTTCACTTCCAAGTGAACAACCCGATAGTCTTCTTCTTATCATAGCATACCAACCAGCGAACACCCAGCCAAGTTTAGTTAGCCAGTTTGAGTATTCGTTACACCAGGGTATCATGAAATGCGTGACATGTGTGCGATACTTCTTATAGAATTGTAGAATTCTTTTTTTAGAGTAGCGTTTGGCAACTGGAATTCCATTACATTCCAGAAGGGGGGTATAGAGAATTTATTCTTTTCTATACCCCCTATTCCACTAGAGTTCTATAGAACCCATTTATCTAACCTAGAGAAAGGTATACCCGGTCTAGCTACTTATAGGAAGGCTAGATTCTATAAGGAATATTACTAGTATTATAAAATATAGATTCTGTCACGGATGCCAACAAAGGATAAAGTGTATACAGCTTTTGAATCAATTGCTAGAACTAAAACCGTAGGTACGAAGAAATCAAACTAAAGAGAGAAGAGAATCTGAAAGGAGCGAAGTTATTTAAGTTGTTCCAATGCCAAGTCTCGTCACGTGCTTGGCCAAGCGAATGAAAATCTGTCAAATGAAATCCAGCTCCGTCACAGATTCTTATCCTACTACAAGTTATAACTTTTGTGATATAGCTAGTATTAAATAATAAAGAGATCTAGGTAAGTTAATTATAGCGGATAAAAAGATATAATATAAGTTAAGGAAATTATATTATAGTATAAAATTAAGTAATATTTACTTTAATACCCCCCCTCTAAATCCTACCTTATAATTAGTTTTAAAAAACCACTCTAGAATTCTAGAGCTTATTTGATAGAATATTCCATTCTATATATAAGGTCAGCGTTAGAAATGATTTGATTTAATTTGATTAATAGTACTTAATTAAATCAAATTAGACTAATATATCGATTAATCAAATCAAATCGCTAAGTAATTAGACTAATTCAGACTAATTCAGATTAATACGGATTCCGGTCGGTCCGAGACTCGGGGTAGAGTCCGGAGTAGTCCGACCTCCCTATATAACGTATAAGTAGAGCTTATAAAACTTTTATATTATAAGACTCTTCCCTTACTTTAGTAGAAGGCTTATAGTACTAATTATTTGTTACTACTAGTATAGGGGGTCACGTGTAATTATATAACTTAAATAAGAATATAATAATAAAAGAGACTCTAAAGGCTATACTAGTAATAAGTATAAAAAGCTAGGGGTATTTCGTAAACAAGGACGATGACATACTACCAAAAGACGGGTTATTTAAGGGCAATTACTTTGTACTTTATGTGACGGTTCTGACCGTCACGTGCCATTCATATCACGTGGCTTCCTTAGCGAACCACATTGTATTTAGACTCAAGCTCTCTCGAGCTCTCCTCTTCTCCTCAGCTTAGAATCTTCGAATAGACAGTTCTACGATTCCATAACCTACACCTTGGACGCCCCTTGAGCAACACATCGTACGTGTCGTCACACTTTAGTTACTATTTATAATATAAGTTATATTAATTAATTAATACTCTGATTAACTAAATGGGTTAATCAAATCAAATTAACTAGACCTGTTAATCAATTCAAATCAATTCAAATCTGAATAATTCAGAGTATTAATTGATTAGTTGATTATTTTTTTCCAACGCCGTATAAGGTGCTCTGGAATATTCCTGTTAGAATGGAATTCTATAATTCCATGGAATCGAGTTCCACTTGCCGATCGTTGTTTTGGAGTTGTGTTATGTTGATTAGGTTGTTTTTGAGGAGGAGGGTTAGGGATCTGTAGTTGTTTTTCTGACTTGAGTACTAGGTTCTCACTCCCTGAGAGTTTTTTGATGTTGGAATAGCGTTTTGTTTTCTGGCTATTGGACGTTAAGTTCCGATTGATTTTGATATCAAATTCGTGGATCTTCTCACTTATTTTTCCTCCTCCTTTATCTTCCCACTGAAAGTACTTTCCCAATACATCTAGTCTTTCCAAACGAGCTTCCACTGCCTTTGAATGCTCAACGCCTGTGTCTTCCACCTCAATATTGATCGCCCATCCTTCAAGTGGATGATTTCCTTAGACTTTCTGAGCTCCTGTCAATTCTAGTCCCGTCATCTCCCCTCCGCGATTTAGTAGGCGGTTGTTTGCCAGAATCAACATTGTCACCCTGTCTTTTTTCCCCACGTGCTCCCGAACTTGATTGAGATCCAGTCTTTGACCCCTGGTAAGGAAACACAAGAGCAGTTATACTTCTCTTCACTCTCGCTCTAAAGTCCGCTGCTTTCATATCCTCGGATTTCATAACACCGTATACAATCAGAATACTCGCAACCAACGAATAAAGATTCTCCATAACTCTCGGAGAGTAGTCGGGTATTCCCCGCTCATACTTCTCATTTATCTCTTGAAACCTCAATTTGACAACGTCTCGTGATTCGCTTATGAAAGTGTCTGGTAGCAGGCTATAGAGTAGCAAGACTGGAAAATCTAATGCGAGTGTGAATTCCCGTATCTCGTCCAATAAGTCTTTGGCTACATTTAGGTATCCTAGCCTATATGCAGAAATTGCTTTCTCGAGGGACTTTTGGTTTTCCCCTGTTTCGCGTCTTGTTCTCCTTTGTTCGCGAAGTGCTGTTGTAATAGAGTATTTCTTGACTAATTGAGATTGGTCGAATTTCCATTTCTCCACTTCGTCATTGAAGAGGGGTGGTGGTGGAAATTCGAATGAGGCAGGATCTCGATCCTAGATAGAATAATCTTTGTTTAGCTACTTCGCGATAGGAATTCTCAACACTTCTAGAAGTGCTTTGGAATCATGGTCAAGTGCCACTTACTCCTATCTCACGTACACAATCCTCCCCTCGGATGAGTCTCAGATCACTCTCCTTCTCGTCTTGCAATCCGTATATTTTTGGGATTTTCAAAGCATCTCGTCCAAGTTTAGTAACATGGGTCCAGAATGCCTCCTACTGAATATTCTCCATATATACAGTCGCGACAGGAAAAAAGGTCATCTTTGCTCCCTTTCCGAATTTTTGAGTTTTCAGTCGAGGCAGTTCGCTGCCTGAGTCGTACCTTGAGAAATTTGGATAAGATACCAAAATCGTACCAAGAAAAGGTATATCTGTTCTGTACTCTTCTGATTTACGCCCCGCATTTTGATAAGAGAGGCTAGCCAGATTACCCATAATTCCACCGAAATACTGCAATGGAAGTGTCAGTGGGCCATTACTTGGAATCGCGTAATGGCTTCTTATATATTCTTACAACGTTTTCCCACGACCAACCCGTTTCCGCAATCTCTTCATCCTCAAAGAACTAGTCAAGGTTCATTAGCAAGTTGTGAAAGTTGTAAGAAAGTTGGCCAATTACTGGTTCTGGTGCCCCTTTAAAATTACGAATATCACTCCTAGAATTTTGAGTAAGTCCACAGATGACGTGCTTCAAATGTATGTTAGCTTTTTGAGCCCTGGAACCATTCAGGAGAATAACGAACTATTGTCTCATGTATGAGCTAAAATATCAGTTGAACACCTCTCCAATGGTGACATGGAAAACTAACGGTCATTGCTACGTAAAATTGTTGAGTAAGCCTCTCTGACTCCTAGAAGTGGTCGGTCTTCAGAACCGGGTCAATTAAGTGTATGGATAAATTAATTTTACCCTGAGGATTATCATCATCATCATCTTCCTCACCACCTCTAGCACAATGCCATGGAGGCGTAACCGTCGACCAGCCATCGTTTAAAGTCTTATAGTCTCTCCCTGGGGAGATCTGCCAATCTACTTCAAGATATTGTAACTCATCCATACACTTCTGCCATCTTTCATCGGTTAATGCATTCGGTCCATTTTGTGAACGGAATCGCCAACCACCATCTTCTTTGTAACTTTTGTGTGGCATATAGAACTCATACAGGGCCAATCTCATCCCATGGACCGAACAACATTGCTTCTAGACTACAGTATAAAGTTCAGCGAATTGAAAATAAAATAAAATGACAGATAATTATCTCTTACAATGGGAATAGCTTCATATTAACCATCAATACTGTTGCTAAGCGCAGACAAGGTTCCAACACTTCCCATACAAAAGGATTTTGAATCGTCCATTTTCCCGGTATCCTACCTCCAATATTCATATTTATCATTTTCTGATCTACATCTACCCATCTATCTTTTGTCCAACAGGATAATATCGGACATGACAAGTCATTTGGTAAGGCGTTTTTATGGCCCCAACAACCCATGTCTTCTAATTGGGCTATCGTGAAGCCGTCCAGACCATCTTGTTCGGAGCGTATCAATTCGTCATAGAACTTTAAATCTTGTTCTGATATGACAACATTCTCGTCACTAGGAGATGGGGCGCGACGCTAGGTTTTTGATCAGTTTACTTGGTTCTTTGGGATTGAATACAGAGTACGAGGTATGTAGGTATTCCACGTGGTTCTATGAAGACATGTTTTCCACTGAAAAAATAAAACCAAGTGCAAAGAATGAAATCCTCAAACTTACATTTTCATGTCTATAAAGGTGTGGGTGAGGCTGATAAGTCATTATTGAGGGGTTCTAGGGGACAGCGATTTAACCACCAGTTATGTAGTTCGAAGATACCGCGGTTCTGGTCTTGTTATACAAGTGACGTTAGGATTTAGAGAACATACAACCTAGAGGTGAGATGAAACGGGTTGCACGATAAAAGAGACAATTTCCCTTTATCGAATATTTACCAAATCTCCGCGAACAAAAAAATTGCTGTAAGCGTAGATTCTTGGAAAAGGTGTTGGACTTGGACAAAGAAGAATTAGGATTTACCCATAATCCTTTATAAGGGCAATAGCGTACCTAAAGATTTTCTTTCCTTTCAAAAACGAGTTTGAATGAGACGTTGTGAGACTCGTTTATGTTCAATACACTAAAGGTTCTCGCTTGTGTACTGTACGAGTTGGTCTCACTGAGACACTCACGGATCCCCATCTTTTACTTATTCTTAGTGCGAGAAAAAGGACTGAAAAACATTGACATAGCTAGGATAGTCACTCACAAAGGGGATCAAGAGAATAGTAGGTGATTCATTATTCATTATGTGTGCTTGGTTCCTATGCTATTGAAAACGCAGGACGGTCCTTGTTTGCGCAAAATCTGAGAGCCAATTTGCTAAACGCCATGCCCAAATATCAAAGCCAGATGCCAATTTAGGATGGATTAATGCCATTCCAAAACACAACAACAATGCAAATCCCAGACTGGGCCACTCCAGTTTAATATCCGAGAAATTCTCGTCCCTTCTGCATATCCGCTGGAGAAGCACTCTCAGCACTCAACCAATCCTTCGCCTTCTGAACAACAAGTGCCCAGGTACCCTCTTCATCCGCCATGTTCTTTTCCAAATAGTAAACAACGACCAAAGTAATCCAAATATTGCCATCAACGATATCCGGGCGTCCACTAGTCTCGATACCAAGGATCTCAAGAATATCAGTTTCAGCATTGCTTGACCAACTGCCGTTGAAGTTCTGAAGCTCAATAATGGCGTGGATATTTTCTTCGTTTGTTGCTGTTTTGTAATTTGTTTTTGAGGTTCTCTTACTCGACAAACCAGGGGAATCGGAAAACGAATCAGAACCGGTATCACTTGGGGACGAAAGACCTGCACCACCATCGTACTTTGAAGGAACAATGCGGCGGTAACTGAAGCTTCCAGTCGCGGCTCTCATCATTTTTGCTGGCTGGAAAGAGCGACCCTCAACGGGCTCAGACGAAAGTCCTTTTCTCTTTGAAGATCTACCTCGAGGCTTGTGTTTAACTTTATTTGGACATTTGTATTTAATCTGTACGCTTCTAACACTGTTTCCGGGTAAAGTGCTAGATATCTCAGCCTCATCAGCGTCGTCAGCATCGTCTTCATCATCATCGGTTGAGTCGGAGGCTGTCTTTCTAAGAATTGAAGAAAGTGGCGGGAGTTCCTGAGGGGCCGTTCGCAAATAGCTTCCCACGCCCCTGAACAAAGGCGGGCTTGACTTTCCCACGCCCATGCTCATGGAATGATGAATGAGGTTTTGTTGATTGAGATGCGTAGATTGCATTTAATGATCTTGAAGAGTACCGGCGAGGATATTATTAGATCTCGTTGCTCTCCCCATAACAAGTGGGCTTGTCATGCTCATGTGAGAAGTATTGTGTATTTGTTGACCGAGAAGCATAGTCTGCATTTGATAATTCTGAAGAGAACTCGTACCCGCCTGGTTACCAGATGTACCGGAGGTGCCAGAAAATCCCGCTGTACCTACATGCGTTTGATTAGTTTCAGAAGAAAACTTGAGGAGGAGTATAGATTAATTTACCATGATGCCCGGCAATTTTCTTGCTAGGCTCTGCGGCAGTATCGTTGGCAGTCACAGCCACAAAGGAACACCATTTTCCCGCAACCTGATATCTTTCTCCTAGCCTAACACACTCCTTGTTGACAAGGTCATTGAAACTGCTGGGATGGAGATCTTTAATAAGCTGGTCATGTTGACCCTTGGCGTCATAGATCCAGCCTCTACCTTCTTCCATATCTTGGGATGCCTTTTTAGCTGCGAGCTGATGAATGGTATCTCCTGGTTGTGACAAAGCTTCGATTGGGATTTCAAGTTCGAGAGGTCCATGTTCAGAAGTGGCTCGGAATACCACTGAAGTGGGATTACGACCAAAGGTTTCCGGTGACATGAGAATGTAAACTATTGTTCGAGAGAAGGTGAAGAGGGAGGGTATCTTGTGTGGGGCTTGGAGAAGCTTTGGAGATGGAATATTGGGCAATTTGGGGTCTGCAGCTTTTGTCTCTCCCTTTTCTGGTTGCGCGTTATTATTGAAGAGCGAAATGGTTGGTTTATCATCAGGCTCTGTATTGACAAGAAGAACTCTCATCCCATCAGTAACCCTGTCGACAACCTCAAAATCGTCATCCTCGCTTGCGTATTTGACCTCCAGAGTATAATTTGTAATATGAGACGTCAATGCCCCACGAAGCATTTTCACAACGGCGGTGTCCAATCTTTCACCCCCTTGTACCGCTTGTGCAAATCCATTTCCTGCTCTGGCGACACCCTCAATCAAAGCATGAGATACTCCTCGTCCAATACCCAGTGGAAATACGCGTATCTTTCCGCCACTGGCATTGACTTGCTCGTTGAGATAAGCAAACATGTCCTCTTGACTCCAAATATCGCCATCAGTCAGGAGCATGATCTCCATTGGAATATCGCCCCATCTGGTCTTGATTGTTTCTTGAATAGCAGCAAGTGTTTCTGTGCCGCCAAGGTTTGCTGCAAAAGATTCAACGTGATCAGATGCTTCCTTGAGAGTTTCGGCATCGTAAGTTTTACTTTTTTATCATAGAAACTTGACCTCACTACCGAATGAGCAGATGTTGAATTTGATGCCAGCTGGCATGGACTTGAGAAAGACCTTCAGAGCTGAGATGAGCATCGGCATATTTCCTCCCATACTGCCACTACAATCTGCGACAAAGATAATCTCTGGCCTGGATGGAGGAAGTGTGAATTTGGGAACAAGCGTTGCCATCAATGCTCTTTGACTAGGGATCGTAGAATGAGTTTCCAAAATTGCCTTTGGTAAACCAGAATCTTTTGTCTGAACAATAAGCACAAAATCCTTCTCAAGTGCAGCACTTCCTAGTGCCAAGGTTGCCGATGCTTTGCTCATGGTGGGATCAACTTCTGTTGCAGTTGACAATGTACCCATTGAAACTGCGATTGGGTGGGAAGGCGATTGTACCCCTTTTATGAACGATCCGTCTGGGATATCGATATCAACGACAATTTTGATACCTTCTTCGAAATCCGATAATGCCGAAGCCACAGTCGCCGGTCCTGGTCCATAGCGAGGTGCAATGATAGTTGGAATCGTGAATCGTATGTTGTCACCATCTCCGTTCTTCAATTCGCCGATGTAGGTAACTTCCACCAAAACACTCTCTCCAGCAGGGATGTTGCCCAACTTGGTGCTGAAGACATCAGATGCTTTACGAGACTGCTCAAGCAGACCCGCAGTTTCTCCCTTGGCGACAGCTTCATCAAAGACCTTTTTGGCTTTGAGCTTTTCTTTGACAACACCATATAGGACTTTCTCACCGATACGACAGGTGAATTTAACAACACTGACGTCAGCATAGAGGGGGAACCTATAGACACATTCTTTGATGGGAGTGTCTCTTGAGGGATTGGTAAATTCTTGAGTGAGGAGAGTTCGAGAGGTGTTGCTCAAGATAGTGCTATGGAAAGAAGCGGAGACTAGAGGGAGGTATTCGGTTTGAGGCGAGATCAGTTGATGGGAAGATGGGATGGTATAGTAACATCCACATATATTGAGAGGCCTCATTTCTGTAGCAGTCTGCTGCTTACAGCTGCGATGGATGTTGACAGATGAGGCGTTGTTGTGATTGAAGGTAAAAGGCCCTGTGTGTTTGCGATGGATGAGGAGAATTTTTCAAGGAGAGGATTGATGTCAGAAAGATGTAGCTGGAGCAACCTCTCTTATTGAGCTTGTGCAGAAGGGCCGAGATTGAGTCAACGTTGTTGCCTGAGAAATAGAAGTTCAGAGATTCTATTGGTTGCTGCGACAAACTTCGTCTTCCTGATCCCGTGATTTCGGCTCTTTTACCCCTATAACTTCAGGTGACTCAACTGTTCGTTAAATATACCCTGTTCCTCTCAGATTTGACCCATTACAAGACAAGAAGACTCTTTCGTTGCGTGTGACCTGATTTGAAAGGGTCAAACTTGTTATCTATTGAGGTACACAATTTTGAATGACAAGAAATGGGCAAGAATTGGCAAACCAGTACACGTTTTGTCTAACTGTTTCTCTGCTGGTACCAGTGACGAAGTGCTAGGTCAATACCTATACCTATAGAACATTAAAATTCTGTCTACAAGGATAAATCAAAAGACTTTTAATGAGAGCAAGGTACAGATACACATTCGTGAACTCTCAATAAACCCACCCCTTTTCTTGGTAGATACCGTAAAATTCTCAAAGGATTGTTGATTTGAGGCATTTTTCCTGAATCTGGATATGGCTTATATTTTACAATTCGTCATTTCAGGGCGCACTTTGTAGTTCGCAGTTCGCAGAGCAGAAATGAGAAGGTCTTATGGATTTTACAAAGCAATGCCAAGCAAATACAGGCAGCAGTGAGAGTCAACCAATCAGTGACATACACAGGAATAACAAGTAACACAAACTGCATACTGCTTGGAGAAGCTGCTAGTGAATAAATCGCCAACCTCTCACAGAATGGATACTAATTAAGGAAGCCTTTTTGATAAGCATACACAAGAACAACTCAGAATCTGCTTCAGATATCCGCGTGCTTCTTCTGCTCATTAACTAGTATTGATTCGAATCCATTATCTCTATCTTTTTCCATCATTTCAGTACTTCCAGTGCCTCTGCCTTCTCACGAAATATTTCCATCTTCCAATGATATCCTTGAGATCCCACCCTGAACAGTTTCTAGAGGTGCGACAAAAGCTATCTGACTCCAGCTGAACAGTGTATTTCGACCTCCAAACACGAAAACCTCAAAACGGCCCTTAAAAGTTCCATTTACCCATACTCGGCTCCCACCAATCACATCGCCTGTGATTGTGATTTCAGCAGGCACTTGAACATTTACAACTTCATGTGTTGATGTGGTTGCATTGCTCCATATGCGACCCGGATGTCCAGCGTCAAAGCCATCAGTCTCGGAGACAGACCTCAATGGGTACTCATAGCCATCTGAATTGAATATCAGGGATCCACAATTCGAAAGACTCAAGATGACATCATCAGAAGCGAGAGTAAAGGGGCCAGTCACTGAGAGACTGAGTGTATAGTTCATTCCTTTACTACCATATGCCAAAATTACTGGATCAGCTTCAGCCGATCTAGTCCATGAGACAAACTCGCTTTTTCTGTCAAGATTCTGCGCTGGGGCATTTGCTGAGAGAAAATCAATCGAGTTCACAACGGTCTCAGCATCTAAAGCCGGGCCATTCTTCCCACTCCATGCGCGAGCACCAACCAAAGGTATTCCTCGTCTCATAGCATAATAAGCTTCCAACTGTGTAGTTGCATCTGGGCCATTGTCGTTCCACGCGGCCATAATTGCTCCTTTATTTCCACTAGCTCCCGGAGGCAATTGCATACTGATATTGACCTGATTGAAAAGAGCCGGTTGCCATTGCCAACCGGGCTGGTTGGCAAAATTCAGTGTTCTGGTTTCGTTAAAGAATTGTGTGTAAGGAGCGGGATTGATTGGTGTATGGTCGTTTTTCAAGGACATATACGCCCACCAGTCCTGCGAGTTTATTAACTCGTAGCCTCCATCTTGAAGTAGAACGGGGTCTGACTGTCCATATTGCCAATGCTGAACGATTATGTTCTTTGAGATTGTCAGGTTTTCAGATGGCTCGTGAGTGCCCCATATTCTGATCTTCTTTCCCGATGTCTCATTGACGAATGATGACATTTCGTTGACAAAGTTGATGTAATCATCAGCTAATGTTGCATCGTACTCATCAGCACCGATATGGACTTCCTTGGTATGAAACCAAGGAAGGAATTCAGACCAAATCGACTTGATGGTAGGGATGCTGTCTGGATGTGTAAGATTCAAAAGATCTTTCTTCGGAAGTGCCAATTCAGGCTTCCATTTTGTGATTGTCAAACAATGTCCCGGTGCTTCTATTTCAGGGATCACTGTAACTCCGTGACGAGCGCAGTGGTGTTGTAAGTCCTCAAAATCTGCTCTGCTGAGAGTCTCATTTGGTCTCTGTACGAGTCCATGCAAGTTTGGATTCTCAGGATGAAGTGAAAATTGAGCGTGAACAAGATTCCATGTTGCATTGCGCCCTCGATTAAGCGGGTAATTATCACTCGTGTGATAATGAAACTCTGACATCTTGAAGAAAGAAGCGTACGTGCAGAGTTCTTTGAGAAAATCAGGCGAATACCACTTCCGGCCAGCATCCAACATATAACCTCTTGTCGCGTAAGCAGGTGCGTCGCTGATTTTCATTTCCGGCAGATACGTCAAATTTGACAACAGCAACTGCTGTAGAAATGTTCTGGTTCCCCACCATGCCCCTCGAGCACCAGATCCAGTGATGAATACATTGCCCTTGGTAACTTCAAACTCGTACCCTTCTTCTGTTGGACAACCATTTTCGTACTTCAAAGAGGCCGAAAGTTTTGGATCATAATCTAGAAAGATCCCGGACTTATTCAATGCCAAATTTTCGGTCACCTTCATCGTCCAGTATTTCTCGGTGATGCTTAACAATTCATCGCGAAATATCTCCACAAATTCTTTCCCTGACGGTGGGATGAGTGTCAAACCCTCGGAATCCCGTTGCGAGGCGAGTCTCTTAGTGAGATAAATGGTTTGAGGCAGCTTACTCACTTCAATGCCTGGCAACGAATTATTGGATGAAGGAGATAGGATATCCAACGGTGGTGGTAATAGTTGGAGGGCGAGGGCGCCAGCGGCAAATGAAAGGAATTTGGGAATCATTGGTAAATCTGCCAGACTTGATCAACTGATGGACGGTGAAATTTCTGCCTTATATAATAGAACATTTGCAAGCTGTAAACATGTTTGGCAGCGCGAGTGTGGAAAATGTTTGACATCAGTGGGTAGAATGATCCGCGGCCAAGACTTCAACGTACTGTATACAGCAACGTTACTTGTGTGCGAAGATAAGCACAAATCGAGGAGACAGTGCCAGAGAAGCTAGATGCACATGGTCCAGGTGCATATAAAAAAGAAATGAGAGAATAAAATGCGGAGACGGGGATACTATACAGTAAGTGGGATCCTATACCCTTGTAAATTATACAGTGTAACCCTGGCGAGTGACGGATTAAGAAATGCGGGGAAGTGGAAGCAGGTACTGTAAGCTCTAAGTAAGAAAGACTTGTCTTTGCCATCTCGATAGTGGAGGTCTTGGAAGAATTCGGGATACACTTAGTAGTGCGCATATACCCGGAAATAATTGCAATTGGGTCGAAACTGGTCAGCACTTCTAGGGGAGTTACTGTAGTCACAAACCCAGATATTGTAAATCTAAACCAAAGAGGTGTCTCAGTATCTGCCAGCTCTATTAGTCAACACAACGCTTTGAAGTACACGGACGATACATTGCAGTCTACTTCTGGTATCGAGCAGGAATATATTGTAGGCAAGCAATCCCAACAGCACATACAATTTGAAAGCATAGCAAAACCTGATGATTTCGTACACACTCAGCCCGCCACGCCAAGAATACCTATTCACATCCTCAATGATTGAATAATACCAGAGGCAATAATACCCTTCATTTCTCAAAACGGAGACCAACTCAAAAGCGTTTTGACGGATCACTCTTTTAACTCCACTGGGAACCCATCAACGCACCCACCGCCCACAATAATCTGGCACACAATCCCGTCAAGAGACGTGTCCTTGGGATTAAGCACCAAGGGCGCACCTCGAAAGTTAGGCTGGCACATCGGCTCGCCAAATGCAGTTCGTCTTTCTATACCAGATTTTCTTCCTTCAAGTGTGTCAGTCGTGTCCAGAACGCAATACAAGGCTTGCTGCATGAACGACCCAAGGTTCTCGTCGGGCGATGCAACATGGCGCTCCAGCACATTTAGAACTCTTCGATCGTTGTTTGCAACAGGTGTTCCATCATATTCGAAAAAATGGTCGGTAACGATCATAGTGATACTTCTTGGAGTAATGTCCTCGAAAGAGATTGGAGCTACAAATAGTCATCAGAGCCTAAAGTACAAAGGTAGAGGTTTGCACCTTACGTTGCGGTGCGCGGCGTGATAGTGATTCACTATCAAGTGAAATTGGTACGTAGGTTGTGACACTGAATGAGGGAACATCATACTCTACCCTCACTTCTAGTGCCAGAGTCGTTAGGGGCGATAAGAAACAATCACCTTCTTTACAGAACACTTCATTACCGCCTTCCATGATTGGTAATTTGCCATGAGCAAGAACCATGAGAAGGAATAGTGGTGCGACAGCTTGAAAACGCATTTTGATGTATCGGAAAGAACGGATAATGAAGGGTAAGATGAAAGTAGAAGGAGACTCTTGATATCAAGTTTTAAGCTTGAAAGTGGGAATGTGCAGAGAGGTGGTGGTCAAATAATTGAAAATCAGAGAACCATTCTTATATTCAGTATTCTGACATTCCAACTTTTAATTTTAGATTTCAGACGATCAGAAGTGGCAACCAACAAGTTGGCTGAGAGACCGCAGCAGATTATCCGAGAGAAGATGCTACATTGCGCAGTTTTGGGCTGCGCATTGGTTGGGACAGTATTAGGCTGGCAAATTATGCTAAGCCCCTTTCTTTTCTACGATCTTGAACGGGACAACATGCACAATTAATCTCACACAAACCCCAGTAAAGACGAATCAAACGCGAAAAGGGGTAGGCAATGAATGTAGCGTAACAAAAAGTTGACTTGGTCGAGTCTTAGCACCCCCGTTACTTAATTCGTGCAATTTGGCAATTTACCGACATCAAGGTTATCAATGTTATCATCTGAATCTAAGAAAACAGGCCTTAGCACCGAGAATTACGAGGACTACCTGGGGGGGGGCTAAGACAGCAAGGGATTGACGTGGAAGAGGTTTCAAAATTGAACGGAATTCGGCTGATAGCATGTTTTCTTTTATAAGAAGCATAGCAGTTTATTGTGACATCGCTCCGGAAGGAAACATAACGTTGAAGATCAACCAAACTAGACTTAGACTCTACCTCGTTCTTACTACCTTACTTCTCAGACACATCCAGTAAGAAGGAAATGCAGTATGTAAAAGCCGGTTGATCAACACAAACTCCAAAATCAGTCCAATCAATTTTCGCAACCAAACATATCCTCGAATTTCTCACTGCAAGTGATAAACCTGAGTTTCGTGCCCGGAGGAAACTCTTCAAACATAACCCTAGTCTTAGGATGACAGACAAATTCAGCAATCGAAAACTTCTCTCTCTCAGTATTGATTACAATAGATTAATCCCATCAATGATAGCACGCTGTAAATGCTTCGTTCATCCATCCATCGCTGAACCCGAATATCATCATTTGAAATAAGTTCTCCATCAGGTTCAAAGAATTGATCTGTGGTTATCAAGGTGGCGTTCGTGATCGCTTGCTCCGTCAGAAATGGAGCTAGATGAAGTTAACGAATGAACGTAAAGCTTATCAATACATAAATAGGAGACTTACGAATAGCAAATTGTATGGGCGGGGGCAATGATGGACATGTGACTTTGACATAAGACGTGGCTGCGGAGGAATCGATGTAGTCGACCCTGACTTGAACGGCCAAAGTATCTTCGTTAGATTCACAAAGGACGCAGCACTGTGCTTTCTGGTCATTTATGAAGTGCGGATCGATTCCATGGTGCGCATAACCACCTGTGACCAAAATAAGGTAAGGAGAAGTGGGAAGAAATCGTAGAAAAGCATCATCATGAAAAACTCGGTAACGGGTTCAGAGTCTGTAATAAGCCGGATGATAGCAGTTAGTCTGAATATGAATCAAAGATTTAGCGATGAAACAGTACAGTACTTATAATACCAAGAGAGGACCGCAGCAAGACTGAATTCCTATTTTAAGGTACTGTACAGTACAAGCTGAGCTGACCTTAGAAACATTAGGACCAAGTTGGCTTAGAAGCTTCGGATCAGGGTATCCGAGAGAAATGTTTCAGTACTAATTTGTTGTCAATTGTTATACATGTTGGTAACACAGACTGCAGCAAGTCATTGGTCAACCAAATTCACAACCAGCTCTGAGCCTCCTTTCAAAATTCCCAGAGCCAAAGGGCTGGGAATTACAAACCAGCAAGACTAAAATGGATCCTTGCAAAACCACCCGTGTCAATCAAAATCTCAAAATCTACTTTCGCTTCAATTCCAGAACTCGCTCCAGAATTTGGCATATCATAAAACGGGGGGCTGAGGAGGATTTCAAGAGGGTTTTCGGTACAGTACTGTACACCATTCTGGCCCTTAGTAGTGAATTTGACCATAAGATGGTTCCAAAAATAAGTAGGATACTTCTATGCGATTACTAAGTACAATTTTCGCGGATTGCAAAATCAAAGTAATCAACAAGACGGAGGATGGAGAGTATACGCAGACCAACAAGAGTGAATGACCAGAAATAACACAATGGCCTATACCTGAATGAAGAATAAACTGCAGTAAAGTCAATTATTCGTACAAAGCCTTATTTCCCAAAACAATTGCTGGCTTCAGGAGGACTGCTTATGAACTTAATAAGAAATTTATGATGATGAAAAATGTGATGATAATAGACGTGTTCAATAACAACGAGGAAAACTCATTGTATTCATTCCCCTCTACCTAGAAAGATGTTAAGAAAAGGACAAATGTGGCTCCAGGCCAAAGAACCTCAAAACAACCTCTCAAATCCACTAGACAACACCACTTCATACCAATCCCGCCTTCAAACTTCCCTTTCAGCCTTTACAAGAAAAAAGCTCTCTTTCCACTAGTATCTACTGCACAGACCAAATCCACAGCGCCCGCATCTAACATCTTATTCTTCTTCCCAATCAGAGCTCGAGGGTTACAACCACCTGTACAAGCACCAGTGAAAGCACCTTATCTTATGAAAGGGGGGCACCACCACAAGGTATCTGGAAATGATACTCGACCGAGAGTAAAACGTGCGGCGTCCGACCAACAAGAGAAATCGACCATTGTCCAAAGTCGTCACCACAAAATTGAGAATTGATAACGCTCGACACAATATCCGTTAAAACCGTACAAGTCAACCGACCCACTAATTTCTGATTACCAGCTTCGACTTTAAGCCCAGCCGGGCCCTTTGCATCGCTGAGTCTAAAGTCGCTGGGGGGGATGAGTTCTCCGCTGGTCTCAAGGAACCCGCTACCACTATCCAGTAATTTATCGTTGGTCAAAGTAATCCTCCTTGCACCTGAAAGGGGGGGTGGTGCTGAGTTTATTATTAGTTTGCTTTGGAAGAAGAAGGTGTGGTAAGAAGGGTGAGATACTTACGTGTCAAGTCAGTAAAATTAAAAGGTCTGCCTGTAATGGGCGCGTAGATATCGAATGAACCTCCATCTTCATATTCTATTGTCAAACGCGCAGCCATATGGGCGTCAAAAAACCCAGACCCATCAAGAGGGGCAGCCTGGATAAGAGGAATGGAGGCAAGGAGGAACACCGAGATGATAGTTTGAAAATGCATATTCGTTTGAATTTTTGGAAGTCAGATAGTTGTATGAAGACTTGAAGACTGCAGTAAAAACAGAGGGAATGCAAGAGACTGTGACAGAAAGAAACTGATGGAGGAAAGCAAATCTTGAGAAGCAGAAGGTAGAAACTTATATATCCAAGAAGAAGCCGCAGCAAAAGGTTGAGCTCATTACAGCGACAATCAGAGACTCTATATCCGGACAGGGATACAGAATATCTGGAACCTAGGGGTTACGGCATACAAGTATCCGACGAATACGTTGGTATTTCCGTGGGCTGTGTTAGTTGTGTTGGTTGGGCTACTTCAACATTAATTCTCGACCATCTGGTCTAGAGATCAACAGCGCATGAAACAAAACAGGCTCTTGGGACCAATAACAAGCAACCAACGGAAATTGGAACACAAATAGAATGAAGTCACGGATAGAAAAACATTTCTACTTTGTTTTGAGTGATGGGAGCGGAATGGTCGCTTCCGGCGGCTGTATGTTGGTTACACGGCGCCTAAACCAAGTTCATCAGTGCCCTATTTTTAGATAGCCAGCAAATAACAGCAGATGTAACATTTAGGCCGATATGCTTGAAGGTTTGTTGCCGGTCTTTAGCACCTGCGAATTCCGGTCGAATGCTAGCCAATGTCAACTGAGTAATGTCGTGGTGAGGGATTGCTGCTAACTTTCAACTCCGCGGGAAAAGACATAGACAGTCCCTGATACTTTCTAGTCCTGTAAGGAAAAGAAAGGGCAGAGCTTCATGTGTAAGAATGTCATAGACATCGCGCACAATTTGAGTCATCAGATGTAGTTCAACCGTCGGGTATTATCATTTTCCCAAAACTCCAAAACGCTATGCTTTTCCGGCCGTATACATGGCATTGATTGTAACATGCGAGATATATGCCATTCAAACGACAGGAGCAACAAAAGACCTTAAAGCATCCTCAACCATCCCATCGTGTGATTTTAGAAGATCCGTCGCCTTGATCTTGGATAACTCCAGCTCCTCAATCTGTCCACATATCAGCTATACTGAACAAGAACATGGGAACCAGGCAGACAAATGGACATACCAGTAAAGCAACATCCGCTTGATCAACCTTGACCACCTTCTTTACAACCTTCTTCTCCTCTTCCTTCTTGGTTGCCGTTCCGTTTGTAGCCCCGCCTCCAGCCATAGTCAGTCGATCCATTGCCTTTCGCACAGCTTCTTGGTCGACGTCTTTTAGACCGGCGGAATCGTCTTCGCGAGGAGCATCTAGGGAGGAGAGCGCTGCTGCTGCTTTTCGATCTTCCGCGGATTTCGCAACGGGGATTTCATCCTCTACATCTCCGGTCGTAGCTCCCTCAACGACAGTCGGAGGTTGTTTTTCTGCCATTGTTTGTATTTGATATGAACTTTAACCAGGATTCGTTCAAGGGTTGACAGGCAGACGAGATACTGCGAGATGTTGGTGTTGTTATCAAAAATGAATGGTGATGTAGTCAGGAGCTATCCAGCCCAGCCCCTCCATTTCAGCCACACCGGATAATTTTGGCGCCGCGCCGAATGGGCGCCTGACTCTTAGGTCTTTGTCTTTGTCATGGGCAAAGCAATTGGAAATTTTTATTTCTCATACAAGTCCTCTGAAAATTTGAATCGTTCTCAGGAAATTCCCTCACAAGGCGAAGACAATTGAGGAAATCCGCTACCCAATTTGGATACATCTGGCTACAAAGATTGGCCACTCTATCATATCTCACGATGACAAGCCCTTCAGCAGGGCCCACAGCAGGGTGGTCCCCGAGTTCATGGAAGTCCAAACCCATCCAGCAAAAGGCCGTATACACAGACCAGAAGGCCGTGGAGAAATCTCTCGCTAAACTAAATCATCTTCCTCCTTTGGTACCAACTGCCGAGATTGACAAACTCAAGGAGAAACTCCGAAAGGTGGCCATTGGCGATGCATTCCTGCTCCAAGGCGGAGATTGTGCCGAGTTGTTTGATTATTGCACGCAAGATGGAATTGAGTCGAAGATGAAGCTGTTGCTTCAGATGAGTTTGATTCTGATTTGGGGCTCACATAAGCCGATTGTGAGGATTGCTCGCATGGCGGGGCAGTATGCGAAGCCGAGATCTAGTCCGATGGAGATAGTGGATGGCAAAGAGATTCCTTCATTTCGGGGGGATATCTTGAATGGGTTTAAGACTGATGAGAGAGATCTTGATCCTTCGAGACTGGTTGAGTAAGTACATATGAAACGGACAGATAATGGCTCTACTAATCTGTGCAGTGCATATTTTCACTCTGCAGCAACACTGAACTTTGTCCGGGGTTCCATATCGACAGGATTTGCGGACCTTCATCGTCCTCTTGATTGGGGTCTGGGTCATGTTCGAGATCCTGAACTTCAACTAAAGTATTCATCTACTGTGGACGCAATTGCTGACAACTTGGATTTCCTTCGTGCAACAGGACACAACACAGGCAGTCAAGAGCTGAGCACCGTCGATTTGTTCACAAGTCATGAAGCCCTTTTACTGGACTACGAGCAAAGCTTAACACGAGCCTCCAAGCTTCTCAAATCAGGTGAGCAAGCTTATTATGACACCTCAGCACATTTTATCTGGGTTGGAGACCGAACCAGACAGGTTGATGGAGCCCACATCGAATTCTTACGCGGAATCAAGAACCCAATCGGTGTCAAAGTAGGCCCAACAACCTCCTCATCCGATCTCCTCGTCCTCCTCCGAACCCTCAATCCCAACGTCGAGGTCGGAAAGATAACACTCATCACCCGCTACGGGGCCTCAAAGGTTGGTACTCTCCTCTTGGAACACATCAAGATCGTCGAAGGAAGCGAATACGCCCGCAGCGTAGTCTGGCAATGCGATCCCATGCATGGCAACACACGCTCCACATCATCCGGCATCAAAACCCGACAGTTTGCAGACATTTTATCTGAGCTCCAGCAATCTTTCCTTATCCATAAGAGAGAAGGCAGTTATCTAGGCGGTGTACATCTTGAGATGACGGGTGATGCGGTAACAGAGTGTACGGGGGGTAGTGTGGGCTTGGAGGATGATGATCTGAGCTTGAATTATACCAGTTTTTGCGATCCGAGGTTGAATGAGAAACAATCTGTCGAGTTGGCTTTTCTTATCGCGGGACATTTGAAACAGGATAGACAGGAGCAGAAAGCTAAGCGGGGCTAGATATAAAATGATTTCGATTTGGTCTAGAAATTTATCGAGTGGTTACCATATTGGCTTCAGGTCAGGGTGGGAATTTTTTGGTTTGTGGGATCTGTGGAATCCAGATCTTTACAGGATAGAAAATGGTTTTGAAATTTTGCTTCTGCAAAGGAGATGTCATTAGTGTGCTTCTTCTCCAAGATTTCTTTGGAACGCGCTTTTGTGGTTTTCTTATTACAGAGAAAAGGGGAGAGAGGGAGGAGCAATGACCATTATAACTTGACTCCCGGATACTGTTAGGGAAAGGCCTCCTGCTACCCGGAAGCCAATAGTTCATGAGTCTGAGACTTGATCCAAGGAGGTTTTTCAGTAAAGGACATAAGGTTTCTCAATTTTTGACTAGGCGAGCAGGTGCAACGATTGGTGACACCCTACTCCACATCAAAAATAATGCTAACGGGCCAGAACAAGACCTCTATACAAATAAAGATTAGAGATTTGCAAGTATTACATTGTCAAGTAGACCTGGGCACGATTCCTATATCGATCGTCGAAAAAGTAACGATATCGATATTTTGGGGTGTTTTTGGGGTGTTTTAGGGTCAATTTGAAGTGAGAAAACGAGTATTATAGGAACAAAAAGACAATAAAAACAATCGATTTAATACTATCGCCTAATAGTACTACCTTCCTTATTAATTTCTACCTTACCTAGGCAATATCCTTGTCACTCTCTAGTATAACACCTACGTAACCTACCCCAACTTCGTAAGCATGATACGTATTTCGTTCTTACTATAAATAGAGGCAGACTAGGTACGGAATCAAATAGTAGCGTTGGTTGAGTTTAGAGCGTTTTGTAATAATAGTAGTATTATCGGTAGTAGTATTAATAGTAGTATTAATAGTAAAGCTAGGGAGAATAAAGCATGCTAATTGGTCCGGGTCCGGGTTTATAGATTTTCTATATTACGTGTTACGCTAATCAATATTATATTAGATATCGTTAAAACCTCGATATTGTATCGTTAGTATATTTATAATACGAAACGTTTCCATCGTACACAGGTCTGGAATCATATAAATTCAGTCATGTTGTAAATTTCATCAGAGTTGTAATGGGTCAGTCTAGATGTAAAATGTAAGGGCTGTCCCACGAACGGTTGCATCTCCTTGGTGAGAGCAAAGCATCTTCTTTTGGTCTTAACGTGGTTTTATACGATGATATTGTGGAACTTCAATCTAGCATCTGAAATTCAACTCCTCCACTAAACTCGAATAACGATAAGGATTAAATATCCAGTACATGAGAGCAGTAGTTCAAACAAGTTCACAATAGCACCTTCAAATACATCAGTTTTAGGTCCAGTTTCTCTACGTGGGTCACTTCAAGACGCTCTTTTCTTGAATTGCAACATTGGACCATGGCGTACAGCGACATAGGCATCTTCGACCTGGAAGACATTCTTCTCTCGCTTTCCCCATGCATTCGCTGGGTCCCCCTCCCCAAGGGTGTTATTACCAGTCAGTGGTTTCCTGATTTCTAGTCTATGTAGCGTTCTCCCTATTGTCATAGATAGCTCCAAAATGGCCAAGTTCTTTCCAGGACAAGATCCTGGCCCAGTGGCGAACGGGTTGAAATTCGCACGAGCCAACTTGACATCCTCCTGCGTGACTCCGGTACTGGGGTTGGGAATCCATCTTTCTGGGTAGAAAACTTCGGTGGTGTCTCCATAAATGGCCTCGTTGTGGCCGGTTGTCCAATTAGAGGAACCGACAATGGTACCTGCTGGATAGAAATCCCCATCTATCGTCGCTCCACCTTTGCGAACTTCCCGAGGAAGCTCGCCAGGCCCCGCCGGACTCAAGCGCATGGTCTCGTCAATACAAGCTCTGAGGTATACACACGATGTCAGAACCGGTCCGTGAACAATGTCTTCTGGCGTTGGGAATTTAGAGCGAAGTTCATTCACCAATTTCTCAAGTTTGTCTGGATAGCGTGTGAGATAGAACATCATGCCGGCCATAGATGTAGATGTAGTATCTGTTGCACCGACAATAAGCGTGTTTGCTTCTGCGTTGAGCTGGTCCGTATTATATGCAGGTTTTCCGGCGTCATCTTTGGTGTCGCAAAGGAACCAGAACATGTCTTTTCGCTGTTGGTCCTCGGCTCCGAGAATCTGTTCGTTATAAAGCTGGAGGCGATCGGTGACACAGGATTCTACAAAGTTGATATAGTGCTGAATATCTGGTGGAGCAATTGCTTTCATAAGATTGTCAAGTCCACGGGGCTTCAACCAAAGAATCGTATTGAGCATAGGAGAGCGTGTCAGCTGAATTTATAGTGTTAGCGCATAACCAACATATCAACATGGTTCTCTTACTGGGTAGTAAAACTTCATGTATTTTATAACGGCATGCGGAATAGATTTGAGTGGGTTCTCGCCTGGTTCCTTCAAGTTGAAATCCGCCCCAAAACAGAGATCGCCCATGATATCAAAAACAAGTCCATCTGTTAATTCGGTAAAATCCATTGGCTCAGACCATTCGCCATCGTCGACACCTGCGATCATGAGTTCGTTCCATCGATCAACATGCTTGGTCATAAAACTCTGTGAGGCCAGTAGCGACTTTTCGTTGAAGCATTGGTTCAGCAGTTTACGGGCATGGGCGTGCTCTGACTTTTCCCTTGTCGTGAACGTGTTGACATCGTGCTTATCTTTCTGCCATGCTTCGTAGAAGGGGGCTTTTTGCACATTTGCTTTATGGGCGTAGATATCTTTGTATGCGGCAGAATCGCGAAAAACGACTGTATTAGGGGCAACCCTGATTTTGGAACCTGGGGTCGTCAACTCAACTCAATTCAATGATGCCGTCTGTCATCTTACCATATGTCTCGAAAAGCTTCAACAGCCAGATATGTCGGTCCCCACGCATGGCATAGTACCAGGACGGTAGTCCAGATGCTCCTGCTAAGAATGGCCCAGGTACTTTGGATAGTGGGTGGAACAAGGCATTGTAGAAGAAACGATAGATGAACTAGTACGGTCAACAAGCAACCTTTGGCAAAATGGATGGTTGTTGGAAGAATACTTACAAACGTTGAGAAGATTACTCCACAGAGCTTCACCCATCCCAGAGGGGTGAGATCAGCCAGAACCTGGATCATAGTCATGGTAGGAGATTCAGCGATTGCTGAAATGTAACTGTTCACTGATGATTTGATGGCAGCTTTGCGACTACAAGTATTTATAGGAAATGGGCTGTCAGTACCAATTACGGGGTCGGCGATGACGGGCGAATGTGGGTTATAAAAAAAAGCTTATTACCATAGGAGTGTCAAATAAAGTACCCATGGTTTATTTAGGGCCAAGGATCGCTACCTGATCAAGGACTACGCCTGAGGTTTAGGTCTGAGCCTTGGTGTGAGCGGGAGTTGGGGCTGGGTCCTCGCAGACCGAAAATGCCATGTTGACATCTCCACGATAGCCCTAAATACCTTGGTGAATCGTCTCTAAGGAGAAGGCATAGACGGGATAGTGGAGTAGCAAAAGTTATCATGACCGCTTATTGAGACACCAAGAGAAGAGCCTGCTACGGGTTCTACGAAGTAGGGTAAAAAAAGTCCGACTTTGAGAAGCTACAAGTATCGCTCAACCTAATCTTCTACAGTACGCATAAAGAGGGGTTTTAGCCACTCAGAGCCTACGGAGTGCGAACAACCCTTGTTTCGCACCCAGTGCTAGGTATCCACTACAGTACACGTGAAAGGGACTTCTGTTCAGAGCCCATGGAGTACGACCAACCTTATTTCGCACCTAGTGCTATCCGCTATGTATAAGAAGAACTTATAGCCACTAAGAGCCTACGGAGTACGGACAGCCCTTGATTCACGCCTATTGCTTTCCACTACTCTCTCCTAAGCACTCCCCTTGGATGCGACTTACCACGGTGGTGTCCGCTGCCAACCTTTCGCTGCATTGCTCAAAACTTTTCGACCTGGCGAGGTGTTCAAATCAAGAAATCGTGGGGTAGGAAGAACCATGCAAGCTTTGCAGAATCAAATATAAGTTAAATTGATACCTCTGCTGTACCCAGCTGCTCCGTACAATCCTCTGGATTTGTATTGTTTCGGGCCGCTATGATACACAGAATGCGTTGGCTGATACGTAGCTTACAAAAAGAAAGCTACCCTTCCCTTTTTTCTTGGCGTCAAGCACTGGCGCAGCGGGCGGTCGAGGCTTGGTTAGTTCGGAAAATAACAGAACAGAACTCCGTAATAGTCAGTGCAGTATTCTCCGGACCGTCGATCGACATAATTCATCTTATTTACTCAGCGACCTCATTGTGAAGCGCAATGTACTCAGTAACAGTACAAAAAATCTGAGATTGTCTTGTTTTCTAAATATCGAATGGATCTTCCCCGGGGCTGCCTTTCGTATCTGCAACATGACGCCACTTGATACTTATGTGGAAAATATAGTTTCAAAACCGAGCTAATACAGTAGTGAAAGTCTATTTCGACCTAGAAGGGGGACTGGTCACATGGCCGGATGAACCGCAAAAGGATGAATGGGAATTCCCCGTCGAGTTAATCTTATGATAATCTTCTATGCATAATAAGTAACTCGATTTCGTCCACATTCCAACTTTCTATTGTTGCGAAATTGGACAGACAGCAAAGGTGTAATTAGCCCTACTTGATTGCACTCGAACTTCCTAGGTATTTCCTGTGGTCGATGTTCGGTCCTATATTCTTTTTTTTTTCTGACCTAGACTTTATTTTTTGGGAACAAATCCAAACAGCCGGGCTTGTTGAGTCGGTTTGTGTGCTTTATTGAAACGTAATATACAAAACACCGTGACACGACAGTAAATACTACTTTTACTTCCGCAATTTCGTATGTTCAGTTCACTTGATCTGAAATCCTAACTTAGACCTTGTACCCCTTCCAATGAGTTTAAAAGGAGTTCAATCTAGAAGTGAAGGATGTTGTTTCAATACTCCCTCCTATTTACCACATGTGTGGCCAATGAGCTCCCCCAACCCGAATGTATACTCCAAAGTCGGTCGCAAAATCATCTGCGCCTTCAAGTGTAACAAATTCAGATACTGTGACTACTTCAGCTTAAGAGAACCAAATACTCATCCAAGTCATATCCACATATAGCCTCTAAATGAGACGAATATTATCCTAACGTTCGAGATAGGAATTGGAAGACATGGAATCATGTTTGAATAGTCGAGGATTCCTTCAGAACACGTTCAACTATCAAAGGTAGAGAACTTGTCCAGGATGTATAAGGGATATTGCATTGTAAGATACACATGCACATGTATCACCTTTGGTGAGAGGACAGCGCTAGGCAACAATGAAGACTGCTAGTGTAACCAGCTTCCGTACTTTCCACGCTCAGCCGTGGAAATTGATCCCTAAAAGATAATGTATGCACATCAAAGTCTTTCATTTGATATCGCACTGTGTTGGAACTCATAAAGCCAGTCCATCTGTGCAGCCGAATCTGATAGCCCTCTCTCTTGCGTGAGAAATGCATAACGAGGAGCAGCACAGCACACTGGAGCGGGCATACTCGGAGTCTTCTCAACCAGATTTGGAATTCAATCAACCAGCGCTGGAAGTCAACACAAAAGTACATAACTTCGCTTCAGAAACCCAACTACCATTCCAAAATACCCACGAACTCCCCTGCCGTCCTTCAAGCCCCGACAAACTGAGAGCGAGGACAGTATACGGATCCAAGAAGAGAAGGTTTGCTATCATAGCGGCTATCCTGGCTTTTGTACTTGCTGGTGGAGTTGGTGGAGTTCTCGGGGGAACGATTGGAAGAAGAAAACGTCCAAAGCCGGCAGAAAAAGAGCCAGAGCAAAATCAAACAGTGTCCGCACTGTTGGAGAACTCGAAATTGGCGTCAGTCAACTGGACTGACAGTAATAATTTTATACACCATGGTCTACTGTACCAGAATAGAACAAACGAGATTTTATGCTCTGTCTGGGACTCGCAGAATACGACATGGACCACATCTCCAGTTTCTGTGGACGCCAAACGAGTCGAATCTGGAACCTCAATCGCTGCAGTCGCCGGCTATGTCAATGACCTTCCTGCTCCGGACTCTACTGCAAGTGCCAAAGTTTTCCAAATCTCGATCTACTTCTACTCAACCGAAAACAACATAATGGAATTTTACACAAGAGACATGCAGGCTCGCACTTGGGAACTAGGGCTGTTGACAAACAGACAAATCAATGGCTACCCCAAATCTCAGCTAGCTGCGACTCGACACCAATGTGGCTCTGTTTGGTGCAATAATGGTACTGTTCTTATGTTTCAAGATGCGAAACAGAAGCTCAAAGCCATCAGTTACAATCGAACTGTAATAGACTCTCCACAGGGCCCATCGGTGAAAGGCTGGGATGTTCAAGCGAGCGAATTGGATACTCCAGTGGAATCCAAGACCCCCTTGGCGTTGATACCTCTTGCGAACCCAACTACTTCAAAAGTAGCAAGTTTGCTGAAGGCTTATGGAGTAAGCAATAAAATTACACAAGAGTTTGCGTCGACTCGGGGGAGCTGGGTTCCTGGTATGTGAAGAAGCATAATTACATGTTTGAAGTTTTGCTAAGGGCATGTCAATTTAGCTACAACCTTCGAGGACGATCGTCAAGAAACCTCACAACTCTCCGCAATTCCTCTCAACACTGCTGGCGGTGGTTTATCAGACATTTATCTAACTAAACTATACCCGAATGGAAAGATAGCTAGCATATGGTGCAATGATCAACGATGGAGTGGACTTGCTGCCCCGACACTAAATAAAGCTCCTAATGGCACAAACTTTACTGCGATTTCTATGAGCTACGATCGACGGGCCTATGGCATTTCATCTGGCAAGATACAGGAGTATGATATCGATGTCAAAAATCCGATGAGTTGGACATATTTGGGCACTATTAATGCCTGAGAGAAGGGATCCATATTATTCCTGCAGTTGCAATCTTTTGTAATATATGATTATATATAGCTTCACTGCATCCCCCTTTTTTCATATTTTTCATTCTCATCAAATTATTCCAAGTGTGGAAAATGAAGTCGCCTACTGCACACTTGCTTATTGTCGACAATATCACCCACTCGTTTCCCTTTGACCAGCGATACAATAAAGTGTGTAATCTTCATTCTCGCTATATATAAAGAACTATACACGCTAGTCTAAAAGTGAATAAGATACACTATACTGTTTCCTCTGATAATTTAAGACCTCCAAAAGATAGTTCTAGTCTATATTAGAATTTATTCTTAGAGAATAACATTAGACAAGAAAATAAGAATAAAATTTCTTGGAATTTCACAATTGATCTGTCTTTCAACTTCTCTATATCCATGTGTCATTAAATTATATTGGGTAGGTGTGTTTGTGACACCACGTAACTATAGAGAAAGGGCAGTCTGAACATTACAGACCAGCAGATTCTGTTTCTATCTAGCATAGAAAGTTTAGACTGGAAAATTAGAGCCAGAACAAAGACAAGGTTACCTTCTCATAAATACTGGTTGGGCGTAGATATACCTGGTGTCCATTCACTCACGTCTCACGTCAGGTGACCTACTTTTTGTGGCGATTAATTGTTCTACCAACCACCTGATTGCGCATGCCTATTTCCTATCAACGTGGACACCATCTATCAATCTACAAATCAGATCTCAATCCACCCGCCAACATGAGCGAGTCATTGCCCTTGGAGATACTCATCCTCATCATACGGAAACTTCCCCCTCAACCTCCTCACATCCCAATTGCTCTACCTGCCACCGACGTTCTCACCAAGACCTTTATTGCCTTGAGCCTTACGAATACCGCTTTTCACGCAATAGCGATCGACTACCTCTACAAGTATTGCCTGTTCATCGACAAACCATGGCGTCTCACGGCTCTTCTGCGTTCACTTGGCACACTTCAAAATTCAAAGGGCGGCATCTCCCGCCAAGGGATGTCCCCAGCCATTATTACGTCTCTGGTCCTCAAACCATATCACAATGGGACGATTGCAGATCGCAGGATAGCGCAAGAAATCAATGCACTTTTCACCATTCTCGCTCCAAATCTCAAGCGGCTTGTCATAGATATGGAGCTGAGAAGCCTTTATCCTGAAGACGATGATGAGGGAATACGACCCATTTTACGGATGGCCTTTGAGAAACTCACGGCTATAGAGGTATTCTGCAGTACTCGGGACGAATTGTTTCTCAATCTTCATTGGCCACTCCATCCAGAACCACCCGTATGGAGCTATTGGCCAAAATTGACAACTCTGGCTCTCTATAATGTCGATATGGAGAATTTCATGCCCTACGTCAAAGTCATGGATAGTATCAAGACCTTGGTACTCACAAACGCCGACTCTATTGATGACTTGCACGAGCGGTGGAATGGTGAGTTTCATGGCTACACGGGTTATGAAATTTGCCCTACCAGGCCATCTACTGTTGCAGCAATGAGGGAACTTTTGAAGGACGAGCAACATCTGGAAATAATCATTGTCAACAATCATGATTATCAAGATTTTCTAGATGAGGCGCTCGGCACATCAAGATATCTGACAACTTCATTTGTAGATGTACCAATGCCTCCAAATGTACACTATCCTGAGGCTCTCCAGGAATGGACCAAAAATTTGATCATCAGTGGAATTCCATTGGAGATGGTGGAGAGAGTAAATGTACAAGATTTACGCTGGATACATTGGAACGACTGAGGATGATCATCTCTCTGCAGCTGTATATGCACGGCAGCATCAATCTAGTATCAAACATCGAAGAACAGCTTCATCGAAATTGGCACAATATATTCAAGTTCTCAAGCCTTGGTGTGAAGCGGTGAAGTATTGGCGATCGCCGAAATAGGAAGTGTAAAAAAAGAGGGGTTTGAGAACCGGGAAATATTTCCGTTTAGTGGGTCTATAAGATCAACAGATATGTTTGCTCCATCCGGAGCATGGAAAGTCTTTGAAGATCTGGCCACCGCCTGGCTTGTGAGAAGAACATGCCTTAGTTTCAAAGAGCTTTATCAATACTCTAAGGCAAACAAACAGGGTCATAATACTTGTTTCCCCTTTCTCACATCCTTTTCATCGTTTTTTTCATCCTGTGTCCAAACTCAGGTTCTGGTCATTTCCCTAAACGGGACTCAGCCTCAATTCGACGGATAGAACCACCTGCTTGGCTCCTCCCGTATCCACCGTATCCACGTGGCCTGGGGAGAATTCCCGGACCAGGATAAGCTGTGAAGTTTCAAGTATCTGAGCCATGTACGGAGTATTCAAAATCCAGGGACCAAGCTGGGGGTTCCGTCATATGAAAGTCAAGATAACCGTCTTTTCAAAATAGGAACGCGCAAGCTACCGACTTCTTCTTTGACAATTATTGTAATTGTTATTTCTCGCCCTTTCGTCTACCCTTTGTTGCAACAAAATATACAACGAAATGCTACAATCTCCTTCCACAACTACGGCAGATAAAATTGCAAAGGATATCGTCAACGATGGCCCACAAAGGAGTGATGACGCTGTGCCATTCTTCATTCCGCCAACATATACGATGAAAGACATCTTCGATGCGATACCAGCACATTGCTTTGAAAGAAATACTTTCCTCTCCCTCTCATATATCGTCCGAGATTTCGTGTACATATTTATTGCTGCCGGATTGGCGACACAGATATCTCGTGCACCAACACATGAACTTCGAGTTGCGGGATGGATATTGTATTCTTTCACACAGGGGCTTCTCTTTACGGGTGTTTGGGAACTGGCACATGAATCTGGACATGGAGCTCTTTCTCCGTCGAAAAGATTTAACAATATAGCTGGACTTATTATGCATTCTTTCCTCCTTGTGCCTTACCACTCGTGGAGATTTACTCACTCGCAGCATCATAAAGCAACCAACAACATCGAACGAGATATTGCATTCGTGCCGGATACAAGAGAAGTTTGGATGGAGAAGCGGGAAGGACGGACACCTGTCGCAATCTTCACGTACTGGGATTTGATAGAAGATATGCCGATTGTCAATCTTCCGATTCTTATAGTCCATCAATTGATTGCATGGCCGGTTTACCTTCTCATCAATAACTTTGCTTTACCAAGAATGGCAGCAGTGGACTGGTGGAAAAGAAGTCACTTCTACACTGGTGGGGATGGACCAAATTTCAAGCCTGCGAATCGAGATGATGTGGTTTTGAGTGACAAGGGGATAGCAATTATGGTACTTGCGCTATGGGCGAGCGTCACGTACTTTGGAGGTCTGAATACATTCTTGTTCTATGGGGCACCATGGTTATGGACGAACCATTGGATTCGTAAGTCAATACCCCTCCTACTCGTCGTTGCCTTATGAAAAACGCAAAAAACAAAATCAAAACAGGGCTGCCAAATCCTAGAAAGTTCCCATGGAGAAAAAAGCAATAAAGAAACCAATAGATAGACTCTCTCTCTACTTGTCTCATTGCTCTGCCACTCTCCAGAACCAAGAAAAGAAAGAAAAATCTCCTACCACGTTCTACCTCCTAATGTCTGTCCTTCTGGCTTGTCAACAAGCCCAAAATATTAACCCAACCAAAACAACAGTAACAATAACCTTCCTCCAACACACCGACCCCTCCATTCCGTACTACCCATCCACAACATGGACCTTCCTCCGCGGAGCAGCTTCAACCGTCGACCGCGATTTTGGATGGATAGGCCGCCATTTTCTACACGGCGCAATTGACTGTCATGTCCTGCATCACCACGCATCAAGAATCCCCTTCTATCACGCATTCGAAGCTTCGGAGGCGATTAAGAAGGTCATGGGGAGCCATTATAAAGCGAATGATACGAATTATATGGGAGCTTTTTGGAAGAATTATAATGGATGTCGGTATGTGGAGGAGAGGGATGTGGGAAGTGAGATTTACTTTTTTGCTGATGGAAAGGGGGAAGCTGTCATATAACCATTCTCTTTTCTAATTACGCGTCTTGGTGTTACTAGTTTCTGGCATGGGGATCTTTAAGTGGATGTTTTTAATTATTTTTTGTTGTGTTGCATAGCGATGGCGAGCATGTAGACTTATAGAATAATTAGATTCTTGGATTGAAGTAGAATGTGATTTTATATCGCTACTTCCTTACTTCACTTTGGCGGTAGAAAGGGCATAGCAAGTACTCTTCTCCTCTAGAACAATATCTGTTTCATCCACTTGGAATTTTGATCCCTGTTCCAACTCCAGTACATAGAAAAGAATCGATACAAGGATATAGTTGCTGGCAGATATACTGGGAATATTCTTATTGCGGGGATCCTTATGTTGAGTTTATCGGTAGTGCTTTTACTCACAGTTTAGCAATTAATGTACCAAGCCACTCATTTATTGAATCAAGCTTTTTGAATTCCAGCAACAGGGAAACATTATTCATTTCTACTTTATCCTCCACTCATGAAGAGAATCACTGTAGCCGCTAAAATCAACAGTTCGGCCTGCAAAATTGTACAATTATCAGCAACCCACATCCATGAGCCAAATCCCAAGACAGCAGACAGATATGTCGATTCTCGGGTACTTAGTCTGCCCATTCAGATCAAAATGTCCCTGAAATGAGCTTTTCAGTCTTTCCAACTTCTAGTGGATGTCAAGGTGAAGTGGGAGAGGAGGAAGATGCGGTGCATTTCGACAAGGAACGCAAAGGGTATTGTGATTTGAGGGACTCGTGGGGTATATTATCAGGCCCACAAGGTTATACTTGTTAAGGACGAGTTGTATGAGATACCAATTTTGACATGGAAGATACTCATTTACTAGTGCAGACGACGAGTTCGTTGCTTTCAGTGCACATAAATTTCCCAACGCGAAATCTTAGCTAGTCTTATCCTACAACACTAGTGGTACGATTCAGTTCAGATATTGACTAGGAAAAGGAGGATGAATGACTCTTCTTCCAACAAAATCTATCAGAATCTTCAACAGGGTACAGGATCCCATAGGTACCTCGAAATTCTCGGTCATAATGCGATTGGCCACACATATCATAACCATCAACTGCAACCACCCCCAACCAACTCCCTGCCTTACCCAAAATAAATCAGGAAATTATTGCCTCTTAATCCTCCGGTCTGATGAACTATTCATCTCTCTCGAAATCCTTTTGAACATCTGCCTTCCCTCCCTTACTTCCACATAAATCATCAACAATAGCACGACACCACATGTAACGAGACAGCATGTGAGTAGCCAAAGGACCGCGACGATATATGTAATATTACGTCCTAACGCTAAAGCATCTTTCGATATATCGTTGAGGAGCTCGTCTGGGAATGGCCAACCCATAGCTTTGCTGGAAAATCGAGTGAGTCAGCGGGTTTGTGCCGATTGCGGGGTATTTTTCGAAACTTCTCATAGGTCAGCAGGATTTCTGATGTTCGAACCTTGGGAGGATACTTGCTTGCTATTTATACTGCTAGATTAGATACTCAACAGTCTTCTTTAGGGCCCTAGAATGTGCGCTTCTAATCTTTTTTGGGTGATATAATTTTCGTCTGCACATCTTGGCTCTATTGTTGAGTTGACAGGGATGAATACATCCCTGTTTCCTGTCGTGTAACGTAGCTTCGTTGTCAACACGATTAAGGGAACTAAAAAAACGACAACTTGATAATGAGTTTAAATGAAAGCATGTGGATGCTTTAACTTTTTCTAATCCTTGCATAGTTACCAACAAGAGTTCCTGGACTGAAAAATGAAGAGGAGAATATTCGCGTCCTAAAGAACGATAAAAGGTATTTTCCAGTCACATCTCGTGACAATTCACAGATTCGTCTTTTGAGCCTAGAAACCGGATTTCGAAGTTTTTTTTGAAAGAAATGAGGCGCATTTGAAGAGGGCATAATAGATCAGCAATATATCCATCTTTCTGCTTGCTTCTAAAAAGAACTTTACAGAATTCCAATCGAAAATCACGACGTGGAAATATCCAGTCATGATTTATGTCCGACAATTCATCAAGTAAAACAGCAAGCCATTTTACTATTCCATCAGTTCCAAGCCACCTCAGGTTCAGGTCGATAGTCATCCCAATCCTCACAGTCACCCTCCTGAAGCTCCCCCCTCTCTATCTTTCCTAGTAAATTGACCAACGCACCAACGACTCTTTCCGCTTCCCATTTGATCATATAAAAAGCATGTTCGGCAGATATAGGTTACATGGAATAGTCCTCGATCTTCGAAGTCGCTTTGCTAAGATGTCTTCGAAAGCGACGAATTTCAGATAGCGCAAAGGGCTCAAATTCGGTAGACTTGATGGCTTCATCCAAAAGTACTTTGAGTTTGTTGAAGAGGTTCTTTTGTATGACGTCGTAGGCACCGTAGAATCGAGTTGCGATATAAGTATCAGATTCGTTTAGGGCTGCCGCAGATATTCCTTGGCCCGTAAAGAAAGAAAGCTGTTGTATATTCATTTTTTTTTGTGGCTGCGTCTGGATGCGTTGCTGGAATTTGTGGTAATTTAGAAAATGAAATGGAAAGTGAGGTCAGCTCAAATAAAGAGGTAAATCCTGAAGTTGCTAATGGTTAAGCTGTCTTTGACTAGGACAAAGACTGAATTGACAGCTCCATTCTAGGCAACAAAGAAACTTTAGTTCGTTGGGTAGCATCCTGAATCACACAATAAAAGAAATGATAATCAGCGGCCGCCTGTCTGAGATGGTTTTGGTGATTAGTGTTAGATCCATCATTCATCCTCTTGAATATTAATTTCATTTGTCCAGTGCCCACACCAAGGTCTGACCTTGACCACCAATGGGAGCAGACACCTTAAACCTGAGACTGCTGTTCTTTGAAGGCTCTCAGACTAAGTCATTGTGGTAGAATATCCATAATGCTTCAGAAAAGGGACAAAGTGTTTGTTAACCTGGTTGGATCTCAATCGCCATAGGCGGCATTCTTCAAAACTCCAGAGACTTAGGTAGGCGAAGATGATTCCGGTACCAATGTATAAAAATATGACTACTGTTTCACTAGGCTAGTCAGGTTACTATGAAAGCTGATGTTGCGTCTGTGCCCTCGTCTCAAGAAGTGAAACAATTACCATGCTTAAGTGACGCCTCGAGTGGAAAAGTTGGAGAATATTCATTTCTTCCTTTCAAAGTTCTCCTTCAACTAACGACAATCTTACTAGATCGAGACTGAAGTTGATCCATTAATGGTTTGACTCGGCCTAGGAGGAGTCCATGAATACTTGGAATAGCATGTTTGGATTATGCAATAGAAGTTTCCCTGAAAGCAAGTCTGTAATAAAAGAAAAAAGAATAAAAGTTTCTGGCCTTCCGTCCATCTCTCAAAGTGGGAGAGCGCTATTATTCGAAGCGCAAGAAACAGATACTGCTCATTTCAATGGCTGGTGAATACTTGGGAAGCTCTGTGGTTCTGCTCCTATGATGATCTCTTAGCCCCAGTTGAACAGTGACTAGGTACTCCTGATCAAGCATTCTTGTATTCCTGGTACTTGAAAGGGAGGGTTTCCACCTATTTGTAACTTTGTTTTTTTTTTGAATCCGTAGCCCTAAGCTGGCATAACGCTTGCACTTACGGTGTGAAGCGTTCGGTATGAGACGCATTAAGCCCATTACCTCAAGAATATTCTTTATAGAGATAGTGAAAAAGAGGTACCGATGGATCTTTTCTAATGAGAACTATGAAGTTTAGGGATGACTGTAGTGAAAGTTTTCTTTTTAAGTTGTTGTAAATGGGGCCTTTATGCTTGCACAGAGCAATACAGCGGCCAGACCAGCTAGCGAGATAGTTATAAATGTATGTTTAACCTCACTTTAACCTGTTTACTTCAAGTCTAACAAAGATAGTAATTGATATTTTATTCTTGTCACACAAGATTAAGTAAAATAAAACACAAGGCGTTGATATCTGTTAAAGTGAAGATACCTAAAAGGTTCTAATTATATACAGCATGGAAAGAACCAGCGTACTAGAATAGCTGTTCCTAGCTGTTCCTAGCTGTACGGAAACCACCCAGGTAACTTAGAATTATACCCTAAATCCCATGCTACTGATTAAAACAAACGCGCTTATATACTTTTCACTGATTCCGAAACTATGTATACTTTAAAACCCCACAAAAGGTGAGTGGGTACGAAATACGAAGCTAAATCTTCTCACAATACTCTATTTCAACAATCACCTCACGACTGAGTCCTATAAACACAGCTTCCAAGGTACCAGGAAACTCATCTCAGAGACCCAAGTTGTAGCCAAGGGTTTATTGATATCGGATGGAATCAAAGCCATAAGTGCCATATAAAACACCTACACGCGGCCGAATCTTCCTCAAACAAACTTACCTTGGCTTCTATTTTAATTGTATTTCAAGTTCTGATGTAAATTTACCTTGAGAGGCGCTTAAAAAGAAGTAGCAAGGACGCTCCGAGGAAATTATGGTGCGGCCAAGGCTAAAAGTCCCCCTAGCACTACCCCAGCGACATCGTGGGCCCCTATGAGTCGAGCTTTGACGGTAGTTCTGCTTCGAGAATGCCATTTTGACCTTAAACTTGGGCGAGATGGAAATGGTCTGTTTTCCAAGACTCTTGGGCTTCAATGTCTAGTGGGGTGACGTCTTGGAAGGCTCTTGGAAGATGCTTGGGTGCTTGGAAGGAATACCATATATATCCGAAGGACTGTGGAACAAAAAGTGGCTCTTGTGTTCCACTCGTCAGAATCTTGAGCGATATAAGGGCCACAAAAGTCAGGCCATACAGGCTGTAGCTACAGGGCGTAAAACCTAAAACCCTATGTGGCTGTAGCGCATTTGACAGTATATAATTAGCGTACTCCTTACAATTAATAATAATACTAGTTTCTTGGACTTGAAAAATAATTGGGATCTAGAAATATAAGAGTGTTACGAATATAAATGATATTAAGAAAAGTGTCTTAGTCGATAAGTTAAATATTGTTTTGTTTACCGAGTATATCTTTCGTGGTAGGAGTACTCGGTTTCGTTTTGGTATTTTTCTAATCACACTCTCAGACTACCAGTAGGTGGATAGTAAAGGGGGTGGACAGTAAAAGCTGGACACTGTTACGTAGATTATTTGTGAGAAAAGTCTATATCGCCCAGATCCGAGTCTCTTGTTTTCTGGTTTAACTGAACATCGGGGCCGAGCCGTAATATAGTTAAAAACAGTGTCTAGCTTTAATTGTTCACCCCCTTTACTACTAGGGTATAATAAGGTACGTGCTTTATTTAACCTTATTAATTTCTCTCTCTTTGACTTATTTTATGCCTTTTAATTAGACAGGTCACAATTAAAATTTAAATCCTTATTTTGCTAAGCGAGAAATCTTAGTAGCATCTGCTAAATAGACATAGATTATTGAGGGGGTCTCGCTACAGGGCTGAATATACACTTTTTTAAATGACGCAAAACTTCGGAGCTTCTAGATTTACATACCAGAGTCTAAAATACACTTTTCTTAGTAGCCCTACTTCCATGTACTCACATCAATACCCTATCCACTCTTGTAGGTCTGAGAGTGCAATCAGAATAATACCAAAACGAAACCGAGCACAATATTGTTTTGTCTGTGTCTTTGTGTAGTAGGAATATTATACCTTAATCTTGTCTGATTAGAGTTCGCAAGGCTCTTGCGTCTATACACGGGCTATTCCATGGACAGCCAAATATGACCTACACAACATGCCATTTGCATGAATTCCGAGGCTCAAGACTGTGGGAAATCAGGCCCTAATATTAGCTGTAGCATTAAGGCCAAGAAAGGCAGAACCCCCCCATATTCTCGGTAGCTAGGTAGGAATCTGTTTGGCTCACCTAAATGAACAACCCCGAATCGATGTAATGTTTGTATGGGCTGTTTCATAACAAGTGGACGTTATTGCACCGTCCACTTGTTTACAAGGTCGTACTGGTTTATCTGAGAATTCAAATACTCGTATTTACAGTCAAAAAAAGCCAAGCTAATGTATGATCTAAGGAGGGTGATGGAACATTTAAATCTGCCGCCTATCACGCAGATCATATGTAAGAAAAGCCTATAACATCTAGATCTGAGTGTCTGATTCGCTAGGTTCGCTAAAGGATCGTGCCTAAGACATATTATTGGCTTGCCGGGGTGCTACTCCGAGCGGTCCTCCCTCGCGGCGGACAAAATAAGCGAAAGTTTATTTGTCTGTGCGCCATCATTGCTCATTCATTGACATCATACTTATTTTCATAGGCTTTCAATGATTGGGTCATGAAAATAGGTTGAAACGCACGGACCAGACTCCGACTTAATTTTTCCACCGTAAGCCTTCTCTTTTTACTTGAAAACGTGGCAGTGGCTCGTGCACTCTATAGATATAGGGAAAATTTACCCCGCATACCTCAATATGGGATTATAAATGTTAAATTTATTGTATTGAGGGGTTAGGTTCGGGCCAAGCACGTTATCTGAATGAAACAGGGAGAAACCTCTCAACGGGAGTTCGGTTCTTAACGTCCATCGTGATACTCCGCAATCACACCACAACACCACTTTTCGAGGGTGAAATCGAGATTTGCGAATTCGGACTTCAGGCGTGCGACTATGGGGAATAACAAGGTAACACCGGCAGCAGCTTGTAACCAACAAGAAAAGGAATCAACTTGTTTGACTTTGATGTAAGTTTTGATTGAGAGTCGAGGTCGTAAAGCTCGCAACCAACTCCCGGGCACTTTAATAAGCTTAATGCGAGATAGACTCAAAAGCAACTCACCAAAACGGCCAACCAATCCCGTGAATACCTTTAGCCGGTACAGTAACAAATGAATTTTCCGTTGGACGTTTTCAATTTCTCACCAACCAGCTCGTACATCTCACCCGCATTGGTTCGGACGTCTACCGGCCACGGCTTGATTCCTTTCAAGAAATGTCTCGTGTCCCTGTTCCCGTTGCGATGTGGTCAATGATTCTATCCCCTCCGATCAGCACCAAACATCTCCTAATACTCCAGTACGGAGTGCCTATGGGGAATCGCCGATCATGGCCTCCTCGAGGGGCCGAACGGCAATACAGCGCCCAAGCGGAAGGAATTCGATACGTTTTGACATATATAATCAGCACCATAAGGCTCAATGAAGCTGTAAAGGTGGGGTATTGTACCTTCCGTACCTGCATCAGGGGAGATCGCTTTGATTGACCGGCGACCAATGCAGCGTTACTACTTGTCGAGCTAGCCATAAATATGGGGTAACCACATTCCCGGTTCTGCTTTGCCTCTGGCTCCACCAATGGTAACCAATAGTGGGGAAGGGGAAAGTTTGGGCTACATCTTGGTCGCAACCACTACAAAAAAAAACTCCGCTACTTGGTACTTGTACGCCAACCCCAAGCTGGATCTCGGGCATGACCGCAGCCTTTGGATTCCAAACGGCTCGTTTTTACGGACTGTGCTGTGCAGTGCAGTACTGTACGTTATGGGCAGCATCGGCAATGTTTTGACAACTTCATACTTGGGTAAAACCGCGTGGCTCAAGAACCGACAAGTCTGGATGCGGCTCACGAGGAACAGACATCTATATCATTGGAATGTTGGCAGACCAAAACGTCAATCAACAGGGCCTCTGACCAAATGACGGGTCGTGATGTTTCTTACGGTACAGTACCGTACAGTGCTGACGCTGGATGGATGTTGGGTCCCACAGGATGGGGCAAGTGCATGAAAGCCATATGGCGACTGACCAATGGCTTTGCAAGTCTCTCATGTTGAACTCCCCCTCCGTTGATAATGTTGGTCTGGTAGAAAACCAAATACTGGTAAGGTTTATTATTTCTGCTCCAAAGTGGACTATTCCATGGTCTCTACGGACTTATGATCGTCCCTCGTGTCCGCTTCTCAGTCTCAACTAGGGTAGGGGTCAACCGCACTGTGCTCCTACACTAGAACTAGTTTGCGTACCAGGTATGGCCCTACGGGTCCCACAAGCCGCCACGGAGTCCAAGGGGTTGCCCCTGCGGATCGTCAAAGTAAAATTATATATGTGGTCTGGCCTTGCTCTCTATTATATACGTGCCCATAAAGGCATTGTCGTCTTTGACACCTATTCCTCCTGCTGCTCTGCGCAGAAGTCACTCAATCAACGTCCAGCTTATAGCTGTTGACAAAATCAAACTTCCTCATCTTCGCTTGCCACGCCGACATACTGGCAGCCGTGATGTTGAATCAACGCCATGTCGAGCCTTATTCGGGTAACTTGGACCCGTTACCACTCGATGTCCGCAATGGGATGATAGCAATGGGGGTCATAGGAGCGATTTCGACAGTATCGACATTCGTGCTCCTGGTCTTCATCACATATAGAATGGTTTTCTGGAAAAAGTACTATTTACGCCCAATTGCCACAAATCAGATATTTGTCTTGATTTACAATCTCCTGCTGGCCGACCTCCAACAAGCTGTGAGCTTTCTAATCGCCTTTCACTGGATTGCTCAGAACAAACTCGTTGGACCCTCACCTATCTGTTTTGCTCAAGGCTGGCTTATTCAAATTGGCGATCTCAGTTCGGGATTATGGGTTTTGGCGATCGCTATCCACACTTTTATCAATTTGGTGCTTCAGAAGACGATCCCTTTTACCATGTTTGTCGTGGCTGTGATTTTAGTTTGGTTGTTTTGTGTTATTTTGACTATAGTTGGTCCCATCACTCATCATAAAAACTTTTTCGTACCTGCTGGAGCTTGGGTAAGCTACTTGCCTAATGGTTATAATGGCTTCTTGCTGATATTTGTAGTGTTGGATTGGAGAAAACCACGAGAGAGATCGACTTTCACTTCATTATCTCTGGATATTTGTATCTCAACTTGGTTCCCTCGTCATTTACATATCAATATTTTTCTCACTCCGAACGAGGCTTGCACAAACTTCTAGGTCCCAACCACGTGTCTCAGAAAACTCGTCAGGACTTCAAAGCCAGAGCTTCCACAAGTCCAACGCAACAGGCACAACTACAATTGTCACCGGTCAATCCCAATCGGAACACTTCGCAGTATCAAAGCAAAGAATATTGCGAACGGCTCGTTACATGGTAGTTTACCCTTTCGCTTATGTTGTTCTGACTTTGCCACTCGCGGCTGGACGAGTTGCTTCTATGACTGGACGAAGGCCTTCAATTGTGTATCTTTGCGTGGCAGGAACGATGATGGCATCGAGCGGGATTGTCGATGTTGTTCTATACATATACACACGAAAGGCTTTGGTACGAAGTAATGTTGGAATGAAGAATCCAACAATATCAACTAGAAACACACCATTGTCGCCATATCCTCGAGGGAACGCCCTTTCGAATAATGAAACATGGAACGACGAGTGGAACTCAGCAGAAGAAGGCAGAAATTCACAACCCAATTCAACGGACACGAAGTCTACAACGCATAGGGAGAACATGGGAGAAGGTCAGATCGTGGTATCACGGAGCGTTACCAGAGTTGAGGATGATTACAATTCCAAGCCTGGAAAGGCGGAATCATTAAGGAGTTTGGTTGATAGAGACGACGATGAAGCCCCGCGGAAGAAAAGCTGGCCAGTATTATGTAATAAATAGCGAAAAAAAGAATTAATACTCAAGTACATATATACTTATAACTAGCAAAAAAAAGAATTAATACTCAAGTACATCATTTGGCAACTCTGCTTTAGCATATGATGTCATTGCAGTCTATGATCGCCAGTACCTGTCAAACTGACTCGATTCCGATTTCTGTACTCTGGTTTGAAACGTTTCACCTCGACATTCCGTCCCGTTCAGTCAACACAACCCCTCCTAGTGTGGCTTGCGCAAAGCTCAACGTCCCTGTGTTGCTTCCGGAGAAGGTTTAAATGGACCAATCTTTGGAAACCCAGCTTGGATATATAAAAGACTATTTCACTTAACATGCAGTCTTTTGATTGGATATCTCCACCAAAATACATGTCTCAGGGGGTTGAGGGTCTTAATAAAACACTCCCGCTCTCCATCTGAAAATACACCTTCTCTAGAAACATCGCAAAGGGGTCTGTATTATCTTAACCCCCATAGGCTCTCATAATATCTAGTTCTAGAAGGTCCAACAGACGTGTGACACTTTGCGAGATCCCCAAAATCATTAATGACATCTCTTCCACGAGGGCAGATCTTAGCCACAGAGCACACGACAGCTCCTGCGGGACATCGCCTGCAGCCACACAGACGTTCAACACGCAAGCAAACCCAGATTCGGGGCTAGCTGGGTCCGGTCAGCTGTCCCCTGCGACGGCACCGGGTTCCTAGCTCCGCTGACTTTCTTGAGGAAGGCTGTGTTGCTGCAAGGAACAAATAGTTGTTCCAGGAAACCCATCTCTGAATGGCACGGCTGGTCTAAAATATTTTGGGTTTGGAAACTATTGATATTGGGCTTTCGGAATTACGTTGGGCTAACGGTGTGTTTGTCGGAGCAATATTCAAGTGTGGAAGTTGCGTTCCGACGGTTCGGTTGAAACGAGTAGCACTAGGCTGTTGTGTCGACTAGGCAGCTGCTGATCAAGGCTTTAGAATGACTTAGTAAGACTTTACTGTAGGAAGCCCGATACGACTAGTTGAACATTCCGAGTTTTCGTACTCTTAGTGGATGGATGGAACTTGGAACAGGGGAGTGGTTATATGTACAATTAAGCAAATTCTCAGCGTCCTTCGGGTCAAGTTGACGCAGCAGTAATACAAACATCATTCCAATTCTCACTTTCTCTCTCGTAGAACTTGCAAATATGCCATCGACACCAATAGAAGCATAAATCAATCCGAAAACTCTCCCCACGTGGGTTTTGGGTTCGTCAATGGTAGTAGGTACGGGTAGCTCACTGGATATCGATATGGCCATCACGAGGTCGTGCTTCAGCACACCAACATCGATGAATCGCACCATGGCGTTGGTAGCTAGAATTGGGAAATCATGACTCGTCAATGTTGTCAGTTCTATGGTCAGCCTCGTCAACATCATACAAAACGAGTGTACTCGTAGCTTTCCAGCTACACAGCAATATCATTCAACTTCACTTGGGCAAAAAACGTGCCTCTTGCATGGTAAAAATATCATGAGTTTATTAATAAATCATATTGTACAGCCACTATTTTTGTGATATTTGAGAGCATTCAGTCCAATTCGATTATTTCAGCACCCGACGGGACGAATCCTGAACCTGGAAGTTTTCTTGGCTTGGTAAGCTGGGGGAGTGTCCGTTTCGCATCCGAATAGTTCACCACTATTGATAAGGCCGGTAAATGCATCGAGCCCTGTTGAGGTTGGTTAGAAATTATTGCTAGTGAAGATTGCTCAACTGCAGGGTATTGAGTATCCCAACCGACCTGAGGCGGTTGAAACGGCATTCCAGGCAAATAGTGCTGTAGGGTGCATCTGGAGTACCTAAAGGCGCTGCCGCAACTCCATTCATCCCTCGAGATATAATGTTCTGGGCTTCCAACAGATTGAAACTTGTGATATCCATGTACTTATCGCCAAGCAAAACGTTCAAATATTCTCCGAACCCCCGAAAACTGATTATGGCAAGACTGCTTCGTTCAGCCCATGCGAAATGAGCATTTTGGTAGGAAGAATCGTCCTTCCGCACAATAAGGTTGAAGGAACTTGTCAATCTTCGCTGATTTTCTGTCTTCAGGTCCCCCAATGCCGTGCACTGTCTCGTGATGTGCTCTATCTTGCTTGGAACTAGTGGGAACTGTTGAGTCGATCGCAGTCTTTGCAAGATTGCGAACATGGAATTGTTTGACGTGTCTGATTTTGTGGAGCTTGAGGTTCATAGCTAACGTAATAAAAGACGTATCCACTAAGAACGACTTGAAAGAATCTTTGGAAAGGCGATCCCTCAAGAGGAACCTGACCTTCTTCGAGTCTGCTGCTCAGAATTTGAAGAAAGGGCATATAAGCTGTACTATAATGGTTTTTAGAGATGACCCCCAAGCGCGATGAAAGTTGCTGTAGTACTTGGGAGAGCTGGCAATGCAGCTCAAGCCCATGAAACTGCAGTACCAAGTTGGCAATATCGATATAATTTTGAGAATCTATTGCAGGAGGCGGTGGCGGTGTTGGTGCCTTCCAGCTGTAGGACTTTTTTGGTACATCAACGGGTTTCGGTGGAACGATGAAGACATCCAATCTGAGGTACGGGCTTAGATCCTGGACAACGATCATGAATATCGATCTAGCAAAATTGGTATCTATGGAGCCATCTCCAGTAAGGGTGCTCGAGAAAATAGCATCCAGAAATGACATGAGCATGCATGTATATTGAGCTTTGGATTTGATGATTGGCGGCAATATGCTGTTTTCGGTTAGCCTTTTTCAATGCTCGATGTGGTGGCACCAGGTGGTACTTACTCGTTGAGTATCTCGCCTGATGGAAACAAGCGACACATTTGAGCAAGGGCGACGCCGTCCTCTCTTGTCATGAACGTTGCGCATGTTATCGCCTTTTTTGTTTCGGAGCTAATCCACGTTTGATATGGCTCTTCTGTCTTAAGTGTACGTTCCGTCTCTTCATGGAATCCTTTTCTAAGTGCACTGAGAACACCAAATCGACTGGCAAAGGCCTCGTTCCAGGCAGAATCGCTTCGCAACCTGCGGCCGGAGTTAGCATGACTACTGAAGACTGCGGAAATCCCAAGCCACAAAAACGCTTATCATGATAGCTTACAATGGAAGTAAGTCAAGGCTATCGTGCCGGACGATGATAGAAGAAACTTTCGCCAGCATGTCATCACTTGGGCGTGCGGGCCATATTACTAATACTTCTCGAAGAGTCTCTATGTCGTCCAACTCGGTTATTGCAGTGAATATTCTTTCAACAGTTTCTTGAGGGATAGCGAGGTTCGGCTTTCTTTCGTTTTAGAGGTAAGGAAGCTTGATTCGTATTCTATTCTTTTGTTTGGCGGACAGCCATCGCACATATCTGTAAAACAGCGTTTCGTGGCTCTTCGTCTTCGGGCTTTGATGAAATTCTGCCATACACGTCTCTATCCACTCCATGAACTTAGGCATCGGGGATGAGGGCTTTATCAAATGGCATGGCGGTTCAGGACGTCCACTTCCGGGAAACCACCGTCCTGTAACTGGGTTCTCGACGCATATGGGGCTCAAAAAGAAAATTGCTCGACACATTTTAGGCATCACGATTAAAGCCTGAAGTTCCATTAGATTAACTGAAAAGTGGAGCGAACTGTAAAACTTGCCGAGTTGTGATATAAGTATTCCAGCATATAGCTGTCATACTCAATCTCTTCATGATCGCGATCGTCTGGCTCTTTGCCTGTGAATGGATCTTCATCAAGAAAATGAGGCTCATCTACAGCCAGTTTTTCGGCAACAACTCTTCCTTTGAGATCAATAACCTTTTCAAGAGTTGTCTTTGTTTCTTCAATTTCATCCATCTCTTGGTCCCATGGATTCTCTCCGCCCCCACCCGGGCCTTTTGCAGATGTTTTCATGTCAGCTAAATAGAGTGAAAATCCAGCCTCGTCGCAAATTTGGCGAAGGACAGATACTGCGGCAAGATCTTTCTCTTTTAGAGCATCGAAAGCAAGATTCCTAGGAGCGTAATATTCGCTCAACAGGTAATTGAAATGCGCAAACTCGTGATCACCGGAGTCAATCTCGCATTTCCAAAGAGCGAAAAGCTTTCTTAGTTTAGCAAGAGACTTGTTGGAGCCTGCAGCCAATTCATTGGTACTCAAAGTCTCATGTATGATATTGTACGTGAGAAGTAGTCGATGACCGCTTATGGTTTCTCCTACTTCATGAGCTACATCGGAAAACCTAGCAAAACAGGTGCTAGAGAAGAATAGTTCGGGAGTAGGAAACCAACCAGGCTAAGTAAGACGAATCGAAGGACGAAGCTGTTGAGGTCTCAAAAACCTTCGTCTCTCCAGCATGGCTAAGCCAAAATTCGCCCCCTTCATGTTTTGTGGGGAGAGATACTGCCAAAGTAGCGAACACGCCTGGAGCTTTTTCTGAACTAAAAAGTTGCCGCTTTGTCAGTGGTATTTCTTGGCCGAGAAAGGTCAGAACATTACCCTTCTTGTGGTCCAAATTGTGCCTCGCCATCACAAAGCAGCAGTCTATGTAACTCGGCTCTCACCCCCTTTCTGGCTGCATCAACACCGAGTCCAGCACTGACCTTTTTAACGATATTGCGTAAAAATGGACCAAATGCCGGGTTCGTGATTTCAAACTCGGTCGGTGACAGCTCCCAGGCTTTCCGTTCTGTGTCTGTTCCCTTGCCAGAAGGTCCCTGACGACTTACGGCTATCAAAGCTTCAGCATCACGATCGGATAATGGGAGGCCAATTCCACCACCGTTGTTGAGCCGTATCCCAGGGTTTGCTGGATTGAGTTCCAGGCCAAAGATTGTCCAGTTTCCGGAAACATCAAGAGTGGTGAGGCATTCGAGAATGCTGGCTTTCAGATCATCGTTAGCCATTGAGGAGATTGTACTGTGTTGTACAATCTCATATCGTTCCGTTGGAGTGCAAAATAGTAAGGAGGAAGTTAATGTAATTTTAAGGGGACGCAACGCGGCGATCTGCATTAACGCGTGTGGAGCGCTATCACGTGCTTTATACTCTTTATCTATGTTTAGATTTCGTACTTAACGGTTTAAGATTAACATCATTGTACTCATGATTATATGAAGGTGAAATAGAGAGAATTCAGATTCATATTTCAATAGGAACAAAGTCTTGAAACCACTTGTGACCAGTAAAACCCACCCCCGTCCAATGTTACTTTTGATGGTTGCAAAACGTTCTACACATGATTTGGGGAAGTGAATGCAACCTAAGAACCTATTATACGAGATTTACTAGTACAATTAACTTAATTGTCCGAAACTACTTAGGTTAATAAAGATGTATTGATTTTAATTATCCTAAATTACTTAGAGAACCATTTTAATTGTACGAGACTTTTAGAATAATATCTTTTTCTAATCAAGGTGTGTACAAAGTTTCGCCCAACTGTCTTACAGTTTTTTCTTTTCCTTTTCGTAAAGCTCTTCCACTATCTAAACAGCTAGCCAAACAATATACAACAAAAACCATCTATGCATACACAGAACCTCAGTCCTTCAACTTGATCACCACAGCACCAGATGGAACCAGAAGCGGAGCCTTCCTCGGCTTCGTAATAGGAGGTAAAATCCTCATCTGACTTCCATACCGACTCTCATGAAATTCCGTTTGTCCAATATCTCCCCAAAACGGAATGTTCCTATTTCGCACCACTGGCTGAGTCGGTGGCGGAGGAAAATAACGCGCATCCCAATTCACTCGCGGAAGCCCATCTACAGAAAGGGAAGTAATAGCCAGATATTTATCCCCCAGCATCCTCCGAAGTGGTTCGCCAAAACGTTCGAAAGTGGCCTTTGTGGCTTGGAATCGAACAGTCCAATTCTGATGTTCTTTCTGAAACTCAGATAGGTCCTTGGTTATTACTAGGACGATTCCTGATCCTGATATTTCGTCGAAGGAGAATCCTCCTATGGCTTCGCATTGTTGTTGGATCTGTTGACGTCTTGCTTTCCCGATGGCGAATTTTGCTAGTGTTTCGTGGGGACTGGCTAGGAAAATGTTTAGTCTGTTGCAATCTTGACAATCTGGGGGACAATTAGATAGCGGACGGCTCCAATCGAGTGGAATTTGGGGCGCTCTTCCGACGTAGAAGTAGACGTATGTGATGAGCATGCATTGAAAGAATGTCTGGAAAAAAGAACCCTGTAGTGGTACGTTCAGAGGGACGAGTTCCCTACATAGTCCTCTGAGGAATGGTATATAGATAGTGTTGTATAGTCCAACTGGTGTGATCTGAACTTTGCTAAGAATCCCCCTAGCAGACGAGCGATTCCTTTCCGGTTACCGAATTTTTGACACTGCATCAAGAGCTCGACAACAGGGTGGCAGTTTCGGGCCTTAAGCTCTTGGGTGGTGTTTGAAAAGGTGTCCATGCTGAGGTGGCTGGCAAGTTTTTGCACAATAGCACTGTGAATTTCTGACAAGAATCGGGCTTGTTATTAGATGGGCGAGAAAGGGTGTTGAGGAACTCCACGGTCATTGACGTGTTATGTATATTGGCTTCAACAACATCCACAATACTATGTTGGTTAGAAATGTCTGAGTCTTCAGATTATGTGTGACGAACCTATCAGCAAGTCTCTCTCTTGAAAGATGCCACGGTTGCCCAACTACAGTAGAGAAACAATCGCTCACTAACTCCCCCAAAATAGCCCCATCTCGTGGTGTGCTAATGTTTGTGACATTCATAGCTCTCCAGATCTCATAATCTATCCACGACTTACATCTATCATGAATTTCCAAGTCCAGGGCTCCTTCCTCATTCATACCAGCTTCTATTGCTTTAAGAATTTCGTACTGAGAAACGAAGGTGTTCCACGCTGAAAAGCGACGACTAAGCCTGTAATTGATGTTAGCGAATTTCTTTTCAGATCATGCTTCAAACTACCATTATCATTCAATGCATGGCTTGATGAATCAATCTTTCACAGAGCAATGACGCACAATCTTCCTTTGAATTCTATCTTGGAATGCACTTACTCTGATAAAAAATCCTGCGGCGATGATTTAGAAGAGCCGCCCCAAGTTTTGATAAAAACGCATCTGTCGGCCGTTCCCGCTGCGGAAACAGAAACATCGCATCCGCAAGAAGATCCAGATCCCCTAATCTGATACAAGTCAAGATGACATACTCCAGCGTGGCATCAGAAATAGAATTCTGTTCATGTCCTCTCTGGGGATATCTGGGGTACCTTGAGGCTTGGGATTGTTGATGTTCTTCTTGTTTTTGTTCGTAGATTCGCATTTGAGATATCTACTCTGCAGATATACCGGATATCATTGCGAAGAGAAATACTATCGTCAACATCAAGCTCTGCATAAAGTTTGCCTATCCATTGTACGACTTTTGGCTTGGGGTATTCTGCAGAAGCGTCACATGCGCTCCAAGGGTCGTTGCCTGGGTCTCTGGGTCCAAAGAAGATCAGAGGTCTGAAACTCCTTGGCATGACAATGGCTACCTAGAATGATGCGTTATAAATATAGTTACGCCATCATATGGAGACTTTACATACCGTCTGGTGAAATACGTATCGCAAATATGGTTCATAGTGATCAATGCTCCAGTCAGTATAACCTTGATCTTCGTTATGAGAATCGTCGTGTATTTCATCCGGTTTCTTCCCCTTGAACGGCACGATACCATCACCTTGAATGAAATGTGGATCGTTCAGTTGCATGTTTTCTGCTACCGTTCTACCATCTGAATCCACAACCTTCAACAAAGATGTCAGCATTTTATCCACGTCAACAATCTCATTATCTGTAGAAGCATTGCCCTTGACCGATACTTCTATATTAGCCAGATATACAACAAGCTCAAGCTCAAGCTCATCGCAAAGCTGGAGAAGTCCAGACAGTGCCGTGAGATCACGTCCCTTCAAAGAACTAAAAGAGAGGCTGAATCCATCATATCGACCATCAAGCATATGAGTAAAATACTGAAAAGTTGATGTTTTGTCGCGGAGATCGCATTTCCAAGAGGAAAGCAGCGACTTGAGCTTTGTTACCGATACATTTACACCAGCTCTTAGTTCATCACGACCTAAATTTTGGTGAAAGAGGTTATAAGTAAGACTCAATCGACGACCCTTAATGATAGGGTTTGCCTCATGGACAACATTAGAAAACCTATAAAAGATAAGCGAGACACTTTCAGTGACACACAAACAAACCAAGCGAGATATGTGCTGTCGAATGGTGATGAGCCAGCCGTTTGTAGCGTCCTTCTCTGGCCATGGAAGCTGAATTGGACCTCACCACCTTCATGTTTAGAAGGCAGGCAGATTTCCAAAGTGGCGAAATTTGATGGAGTGGCCTCGGAGCTTTGAATGTTAGTCATATTTGAGCCCACTACTAGACTAATTCGAAATATAACCTACTTCTGAAGCCGTGTCTGCTCTCCTGCATCACGAAGTGTCATTTTATGTAGCTCTACTCTTACCGATCCACCCGCAACATCAACCCCCAAATCAGCAGTGACCTTCTTCACAGCCCCTGTTACAAAGCACCCAAAGTTCGGATTTGTAAGCTCAAACTCTTCAGCTGAAAATTCCCACAAATTACGAGCCATCCACTCCGCAATATCTCCTTCCGCACTTGAAGATTCGTAACTGGCTGACACAAGTACCTTCGCATCACCATCTGAGAGCGGCAATCCAATCCCACCGCCATATTTGAGACAGATCCCTGGACTTGGTGGACTGGCTATTGACTCGCAAAGTGCCCATGGTGTGGTAGCATCGCTGTGCAAGTTCGTGAGGCATTCCAAAATTCCAGGCTTTAGATTGATCTTAGGTACGGATGCGTTAGGTCGTTTGCTCCAATCTTCATGCTCTCTGAAGGCCTGGTCAATTAGGGCTTGGTCTGTGTATTGTGCCATTTTTTGAGTTCTATATACTTTTTTGAAGCCACGATGAAAAGACGCGTCGGAGTGAAACTCGCCCAGGCACGATCACACGTGACTACCCTGGTTTTCCCCCCTTATGAATAGCCAGTAGGAATAAGGTTAGGGTCAACCACGAGAAGTTATAATTCATCGCAAGATTCTTCGTATGAGAAGAACTCTAGCTACTAGGATCCTACCTAGGTATGGACAACTCTTATCTCTACCTAACCACCCACCCTAGCAATTTATAATTTCTATAACGACGATTTACTCGTACAACAATTAGAAGTATAAAGAGACCAACCAATCCATTACTCTAATTTTTACACACTTTAAGTCCCTATTATACCAAAAGTCTTCCATAAAGTAACTAATCTAACTATCTAAATTCCTTAGATAAAGTTAGTTACGAATTAAGCTTAATTTTCCGGGATTTTCTATAATCCGTGCTTTTTTAGTAGCCTAACTACTAAAAAAGAACGCTAGCGTAAAATCTTATAAAATTATTAATTCTATTATATATTTAATTCCTTTAACTTATATATATTAATATATCTAAAGAACCTAGATATACCCAACGTAGTAAGCGTATACTTAATATAGATCTAACGCTAAATTAGAATATAGGAGGGTTATAAAAGAGCTAAATTATAACTATAATAGGCTAAACCTAGTAGAATTAAACTTAATTTAGCTTATTTAAGCGCTATTCGCTATTTAAGATCTCTAAGTATTATAAGCGTTATATCTTATACTAGTGTAACGAATACTCAAACTGGCTAACTAAACTTGGCTGGTGTTCGCTGGTTGGTATGCTATGATAAGAAGAAGACTATCGGGTTGTTCACTTGGAAGTGAACTCGTTACTTGTATCAAAGATGTCAAACTAATATGATAAGATTGATAACTAAGTTGAGCACGAAGCTCCTATCTAATTGCAGAAGTGCCAGTCTTATATAGAACCTTCGTTCTCTGTGGTCGCCATGGTCGACCTGGTCGACCATGTCGCTCGTCACGTGATCCCTAGTCCAAGGAAATCCTTGGATCGCTTAGCTAACCTAAACGATCCTCATTTGCTATAAGTCTATGGATGGTGCTTGACCTGTCAGGACGCCGCCTGGTCTTCACTAGTCACGTGTGCACGTGATTCGTGACAACTAGAGCTAGAGAGTTATCTTTCTTATTTGTCTTATCTTTTACCCTTTACTAAGACGAATCTAATCCTTTTAAGGCGAAAGAGGCTAAATAATAAGTAGAATAAGATTAGGTATAAATAGACTACAAATAAGTAATAATAGATATAAGAAGAGAAAAAGAGTAATTAGTAGAAGTTATCCGAGTAGTAAAATAGAGAGTAAATAAGGCTATAAAGAGTCTACTACTAGAGTATAAGATAGATAAGGTTAAACCTAATAGAAGTTTTATACTATTACGGCTAGATAATTAATTAGTATCTATAAGTTAAATATAAGGATTTAATACCTATAGTAATCTATAGAATAGATATATATCTTAGAGAGTTTATAGAGGTACTAAGTAGATAGTACTAGTTTTCTTAGAATAGTATAGGATCTAGAGGCTTATATAAATTATTATCTAATTAACTTTATAAAAGTAATTCTTAAAGTAGCCTTAAGCCTTTTACTTTATATCCTCTTTCTATCTTATCTTTTATACCTAATCCTTTAAAAAACCCTTAAATTGTAACGAATACTCAAACTGGCTAACTAAACTTGGCTGGGTGTTCGCTGGTTGGTATGCTATGATAAGAAGAAGACTATCGGGTTGTTCACTTGGAAGTGAACTCGTTACTTGTATCAAAGATGTCAAA
>CAJVRM010000076.1:0-25530 GCA_911693285.1 Hymenoscyphus albidus | reverse complement strand
TCTTCTTCTTATCATAGCATACCAACCAGCGAACACCCAGCCAAGTTTAGTTAGCCAGTTTGAGTATTCGTTACACTCTATAATAAACGAGCTCCGGTTTAGGTAGCTTAATTCTACTACTACTATAAAGATAATAATAAAACAACTAATTACTACTAATTTAATAAGTATTATAAGGTTAATTATTATTAGAGAACTATTTATAATTAGAGTAATATAATATAAAAATAGCGTTATTAAGATAGGAATCGTAAGTAAGAATTATAGCTATTATAAATAACCTAGGAGGAGTATTTAGTACCATAGTAGGACTAGTATAAGTATAGGGAGTAGTGTAACGAATACTCAAACTGGCTAACTAAACTTGGCTGGGTGTTCGCTGGTTGGTATGCTATGATAAGAAGAAGACTATCGGGTTGTTCACTTGGAAGTGAACTCGTTACTTGTATCAAAGATGTCAAACTTATATGATAAGATTGATAACTAAGTTGGGCACGAAGCTCCTATCTAATGGCAGACGTGCCAGTCTTATATAGAACCTTCGTTCTCTCTGCATCGCCTACATCACCTGTCGATGTAGTCGACCTCCTAATATCACGTGATAACAATACAGAGAAATCCCTGGATCGCTTAGCTACTCCAAACGATCCCTATTTGCTATAAGAAACCTGGATGTGCCTGTCGAGGGTTGCGCCTCTTATTATGACAGGTATCACGTGAACACGTGATTCGTGACACCTAAGTATTAGTAAAACTCTATAATATAACCCGCTAAGCTAATTGGTTTCTAATTCAGGTAGAGTGGAGGTATATTAGAAAGTGACAGGGGGGCAGGGGGCGCCAGACCCTTTACTTAGGCTAAGTAAACAGGGCCTAATTAGTATTCACTCCTCTCAAATAATGCTCTCTGATTAGTCAGAATGGTAACCTCTGGAATTCTATTTTCCATGGAATTCCAGAGCCTTTTCGATGGAATATTCCATTCCATTTTGAAGGTGCTCTAGAAGGAATATACCATTCCATTCCACCTGGAATTCCATGGAATAGGTTCCATTTGCTGAGCGCTGCTTTAAGCTTATATTAACTCGATCTCCTACTAACTAGCGGAGTAGTATAGTTTTTTATACGTCTATTCTATCTCCTTATATATATAACTTATCTAGTACTTTAATAGCTTTATATTAAATATATTAAATATATAATCCGCTACCTTATCTACTATTAATTCGTTCTCTTAAGATAGGAGCTAGGTGTAACGAATACTCAAACTGGCTAACTAAACTTGGCTGGGTGTTCGCTGGTTGGTATGCTATGATAAGAAGAAGACTATCGGGTTGTTCACTTGGAAGTGAACTCGTTACTTGTATCAAAGATGTCAAACTAATATGATAAGATTGATAACTAAGTTGAGCACGAAGCTCCTATCTAATTGCAGACGTGCCAGTCTTATATAGAACCTTCGTGTTCCGCCGTCGCCTACATCGCCTGTCGATGCTGTCGACATATCGCCAGCATCGCCTGTCGATACTGGCGATGCAAATGGTCACGTGATTACAATGTAATGAAATCCCTGGATCGCTTAGCTAGTCTAAGCATCCCTATTTGCTATAAGAGATATGATAGTGCTCGACCTGTCAGGACGCCGCCTGGTCTTCACTTGTCACATGCTTACGTGATTCGTGACACTAGGATACTTATATATATTATACTTTTATTCTAAGTAAGATAATAACCTAGTTTAGCTTTAACTTAAGGATATAGAGTAAGAGCCGTCTCTTCTTCTATCTTAGCTTTAATATTACAAATGGATATATTACTATATTTAAAGTAGAAGGCGATATTACTATAATCAAGCTTCTTAGAATAGGGGCGATATTAATAAATAGCGGATTTTATTATAGATCGTCGAATAGCTTTAATTTAAGGGGCTATAATTACTTTAAACTTTAAGTAATATAAATAGAATAACTTATATATATATTTTAGTAGTAGTTTAAGAATTAACGATTTTACAAGATTTCGCGCTAGCGTTCTTTTTTAGTAGTTAGGCTACTAAAAAAGTACGGATTACAGAAAATCCCGGAAAATTAAGCTTAATTCGCAACTGACTGTAAATAAAAATAGATTCCTTAAGTCATCCCAACTCACTCATATACCTAGGTATTCAATCTCTTTATTTATCCAAGCCTTTCAATAAATATCCATTCCAACTCGAGTATATCCAGAATACTCGTACCGTAGTACAATATATCGAACTCAGAAGAATCCTCGGCTAGACTAATACATGCCAAAACAGCCTACCAGGCCACTTAGCTTACAAAATACCTTTCTACGCATAGAGTACGGCACGGTATAACCTAGACTAAAGTAGATGCTCTTACTAGCTAGAAATTCTTCTTCTTATCATTATACGTAGGAGATTACGATAAGCGAGGGAGTCGTAGATTTGTAGTCTTGTAGAAAGCTATTCTAAGTGGCCTGGCCTAGTAAGGAGTTTGTAATTGGTACTCGACTCGCGGAGTGGTGGGTAGCGAGTATCCTTCTTAAGTTCGATTTATTAGGGTTGTGATGGCCTCTTGTACGGTAGTTATATTGAGATCCATTCGTATTGAGTTATTGCAAGAGGATAAGAGGTAACTTACGATATACTTTGATACTCTGATTAACCAAACGAGACCAAATTCCCATCTATTAAAAAGAACAATTACGAACAATTCACACAAACAAAGAAGGAAAAAAGCGAAAAAGAATACACGACCAAAACCAGACGATCACCAAATAATAACCCTACTATATACACCCAAAAGATTATCCAGACATTCCCATTCCCCATATCCATATCTCATAAAATCATCAAACCCCAACCCACCCATCCCAATTAAACCCTCACAAACTCATCCAACCTCAAAACCTCCGCCGCCTCATTAATAGCCCTAACAACCTTCTGCACCTCCACCCTGGCCTGTTCCCGATCCCCCCTCTTAAGCGCCTCATACGGCCCCGGCAACGTGGTAGCCGAGTACCCATTATCCGCGGCAGGAACATACGCCACATTCCGATAAAACTCTCGTCCAGGCAACCCCCCCTGGTTCGCAAAGGGTCTCTGGAAATCCCTTAGCTTGCCATTCGCAATATCGACATTTCTTGCATTACCCAGGAACCCGCTTCGATTGATGAAATCCATGAAGGCGCGGGCGCGTTGCGCGAAGAGAGTTTCAGCGGCTTTGAGGTCGTTGTAGCGCAGGAATTGTTGGAGGGCGCCGGCGTCGGGTTGGTTGTTGATGGAGGAGGTCAGGAGGTCGCGGTTCCAGTAGCCGACGTATTTGCGGAAGGTGTCGAGGTCGAGGGGGATGAGGGGGTCCGAGGCGAGGTGGTACATGAGGAGACTGAGGTATTGGCCGACGGAGCGGTGGGTTTGGAAGCCTGGGTCGCCGAATTTTTGCATCCAGTGGAAGGAATCGTAGTTACTGTGGTAGTGGTAGACTGGGGCGTCTTGATCGCCGCCCATTCCGAAATCGAGCTGTGTTCTTGTTAGCTTGTTCTAGGTATTAACGAGGCAGGGAAAAGCTTACAGCTCCGATTCCATATTGCGGGAAGGCGGTATAATCACTTCCACTTCCTAGTGTTCCAAACCCTTCAGTCTCGGGTTGAAATTGATACAAGGATTGCCATTTATCGTAAAGTGTCGATTCTGATCCAGCTGGGTATACAATTTTCCTCATCAGACTCTTGGCGACGGTATGTAACTCAGGCGACGCATCGGCGTATGGATCACCACCATTGACTGCAACATCAACATTGATATAACTGAACGCAGTCCCAGAAAGCCAGGGTGCGTATTCCTCAACCCACTCAGTTGACCCAACAATCCCATACTCTTCCGCATCCCACGAACAAATCACAATATTACGTCGAGGCTTCCATCCAGTTTTGAGCAACTCCCCAAAAGCCTTCGTCAACTCGGCCAAAATTGCAGTCCCAGAGTTAGGATCTCCCGCACCACCTATAATCCAAGCATCTCGGTGATTCCCCAAGATAATAGTTTCGTCGGCATGGGTTCCATTGATTATACCCATCACATTCCAAATTGGTGTGATTTTGTCCTCCATGATATTTTCCATGGAAAGAGTAGCAGCAGGATTGGGTCCCGTAGAATAAGACACGTTGAGGCCTCCTAGCCAAGTTCCTCTAGAACTACTAACATTTGCACCCGAGACTCCAAACCCGTCTAATGCAGCAAGGAGAGGAATAGCATCTCGGAAGGAGATTGGGAGAGAGGGGATCTTTGGAAGAACTGCACCTCCGTCTGTTCTCGCGACACCCGGTTTCGAGGGGTAACCTGGTGTTGTTGGGTCTTCACAATATCAGCTCTTCAATTCATTGATTCCGCAATGGGATTCATAGACTTACCACCAACAGCAAGTGTAAGATCACAAACACTACCTCTCTGGATGGAGCTAGGCTGTCTAGCCGGGCCGTCAGGATACGGAATATCCCCCTTTGCAGCTTGAGGACCATCACTTCCGGGATCCGTGAAAATCACCACTCCAACCATGCCATGAGCTTGTGCATTCTTGACTTTCACTCCTCGGAAGATGTTTCCGTATTTTGAAAGAGCGATTTTGCCTTCTAGTGGCACGCCCAAGGAAATGAGAGCTTTGAAATCATCTTCATGTCCAGCACTATTTCCATCAGCCAAGCCCCAAGAATCAAGACCCCTCAAAATGTAAAAATGAGCCATATCATAAGAAAGAAAAAGAAGACTTACCCAACATAAACATACTCCGTCTCCGCACTCCCATTCCTACTGTACCCATGAAACGCCGGAATCCCCTCCTCACTCTCCGACGTCTCATCCTCCACCAACCTATCCTCCACCATAGCAACCCGATACACACTCCCATTCCCATACTGCAACTCCAACCTCGCACTCACGGGATAATTCAAGTAAACCTCATACTCGACCAATTTACTCGGCACCCCAAAGTCACTCCATCTCTCCGCCGTCCACTCCGCTTGCGATTTATTCTTCCCCGCGACGTGGTCGCCGTGCGTATAATATGAAGACCAGGTCTCGATATCGACCGCGTCAAAGGCATTTACGAGGAGGGTTTCCTCGTCCGAGAGAGTGGGTGGGAAGACAGCGCGGGGTTCGCGGACGGGGTCTGCGAGGAGGACGTATTGGGTGTTTACTGGGGCTGTGAGACCGAGCGCTTGGTCTGTATGTGATTCCTTCTGGCATGCTAACGTAAAAGTTGCCAGAAGCGAGGGGAGAATGAGAGACCTCATATTGACTCTCGAGGAAGTCCCGACTAAGGATGGACGGTGAGGGAGGGTAGGTAGAGGCAAGTAAATACTTGCTTGTCCCACCCAGACACGGATATAAACAGCAATCTCGAACGACCAAAGTCTGGCCTTCCCTCCTCCTTCTATATAAACCTCAACCCCCACGACAAAAGTGGGAATCCGCCATTTCTCAGCACACCACCTCTCTCACCTGCCCCCTCAAACTCCAAAGAGTGGAGAAGAAAAAGCGGGCAAGTAGATCACGAAAACCCCTGCCCTAACCCATCCCCCTCCGTTGCAATTCCTCGACGTGAGCAAAAGAGAAAGAATAAGCATGATGTGATCCCCATCCCCATCCACGTCGTCACACCATCCAATCCCCTCTCATCCTCCTACCGACATGCAAGCGGGAAAAAAGCTTCCATACCCCTGTACCTACCCTACCCTACCTTCCCAAAGGAGAAAATCCCCGACCGACATCGTGGATCCCATTGTCCAAGGAGAGCAGGTTGTTACTTATATGGTCCTGAAAAAAGCCTGATCTGGTTCGTCTCCTACTTCGTAAGATCCTGCGATCCGGGCTTTTAGTAATATGTACGAGTACCCGATACTCGTATGTAGAGTTTTGGCGCTTTAGAGGAAGTTCAAGTTAGTCGTTTAAGCTTCTTTCTAGTACCAGTATAGTTCTGGATATTAACTTCAGTCTTCTACTGACTTGCCACAGTATTGCCTCAAAATCATGAGCAACTTCCCCAAACCAATCTCTAAAAAAGAACTCACAAACCTTTACCACACCGATCCGATCCGTATCTCAATATCTCAATATCTCAAACCACAAACAACAAAAGAATTCCCTCCCCTCCTTCCCACATCCCGGTCCCGACTCGGAAATTTTCATGCATTAATTCCCATCCCCATTCTACACCAAATCCCCTCAATCCCTCTATACTATCTCCTCTACTACTACAAATCACCGTAGAGTACCAACCATTACGTACCTCCCTAAATTATAAAATACCACCCAACAACCCAACAAGCCCCATCTAGCCTCCCAATGATCCAACCCGAAGCTCTCAGCCCACACCACAAACGCCGCGAGGTCTAGGCTATAGGTAGCGAAGATTCCCCATGGCATAGAACCCGCCCTGCCTTACAGTACCCGTTGGATCCACAAAGGATACTACCTCCTTAATATACTTCGTATGTAGAGCATGTCATCGAATGTCCCGGATTCATTACCGGTACCTGAACCTGAACCTCTTACCAAGATATCCACCTCATTCATCCCCCCTCCTAATCTAATAATCCCAGACCTACCTAACCTACTTCGTACCTAACACCACATACCAATCTCCAAACCCCTACAGGCTACAGCAGGTACCCTTACAAAAGTAAAAGGAAAAGGGACGGAAAGAGAAAGGAAAAGGAACTAAAGACCCTAGGTCCCTAGCTCCTACTTTCTTTCCCTTTCCGTATTCACATTTCATCTTCACCGTCCTACTGTCCGTACTCACAGCACTACCTACTTCCATACCAACCAACGAACCAACTAACCAAAACATCCACAACAATCCACTACAGCAGATCAGTTCCCCCTTCTCTCTCTCTCCAAATCCAATCCACCTAGGTATTTACCCATGCCCATCCCCTCCTCTGCTTTCCTTCTGTTCTCTTACACCTCTACCTTTACCTCGCCTACCCCCATTTTTCATTCACCCTAGCCTCAAAAAAGAGTAAAAGAATTCAGATAATCTCATTCCAAGAGAAAGGAAATAAAAACGCCCAGGGTATCCATTGAATTAAAGGCAACAACCACGACCACAAACCACAAGCGAATAAACCATCTCAATGCTTAACCCCAAACCATCCCCAAGCCCCAAGAAGAAAGAAGCCTTCTCTACTTTTCAAAATCAAGAGGCTAGCTGGCTGCCCATTCATCAATCCCCCGCAGCCCTTGGTACCTCCTTTGAAAGGATAATGACATTATTTAACAGTCCATCCACCAATGTTGGATACATATGAGCCGCTCCATCCCTAGCTCTCATTCCCTGCTCGCGAATTGCACCGGTATTAACTTCGATTTCGAGTTCGTGTTCTTTTTCAGTTCGAGAGACGCCCTGGTGTGATTAGCATAGACTTACAGACGTGAAGGAGTAAACAACGCACATTGAGAAGAACATCATGGGTCACTTGGGTCAAGTCAATCTGATACGGTCCTTGGATATAACCCAATCGATCCTTTTGTCGATCCGATCGTCTCTCCTTTTCCCGATAACCCATGGATAGAATCTCTTCAATCTCCCCATCATATTGCCATTCAAAGTTGATACTGATTCGACAATCCAGTGGATGTTGTGGTATGTGGATATCCAAATTAGAAATACGAACTTTGATGATTTTGGCTATGACTTGATCCGTCTTTTGATCATGAGTAACTCGAACGCTCACAGATTGATTAGGTCTGATTCTTTCCCTCAGAGCAGCAGGTAATCTTTGTTGAAATTGTGGGGGTAGTTCATAAAATCTGTCCGTCTCACGTCGATGTCGATAAGTTACTGGAACTCTTGATCCTTTGGCTGTTGCTTGAACTTGAGCATTCAGAAAACCATTCAGATGTGAATGTTGAGGCTATGATAGGTTAGTACCAGTTCACAACCAGATGCTCGTTTGTTACCACTCCAGGCACCGACAAGCCTCAACAGGAAAGGGAAAAAAATACATACCAATGTCATTGAACTCTTAAAAGTAATTTGCGGATTACTTGGAATAACACACTCACTGATAACAGGTAGTGTGTATCTTTGATTAGTACCTTTATCAATCAATTGACCCAATTTTGCTTCAATCTCAATTTCGACACCTCGGCTTGACAGTTCTCCAAAGTCATCTCGTGATACAACCTCGGCATACAAATAATCGGAAACCGCCTTTGTCATACCAGATACTGGTCTTTCATTAATTATACTCGTTTCCCATGGACCTAAAATCAAGGTTGGATCGGGTTTGGAGCTAGGAAAGGCAGTTCGAGCTACAACAGGTGAAGGCTGTCGTCCACCATTCGTCTCAACCTTGACAGGCATTGGTACTTCTGCTTGCTTTCCTCCATTCAGCTTTGCCAAATTCTTATTCTTGGCCGCAACAAAAACGGCTTTATTTCGAACACTCTGAGCCCAAATCGGAGGTTCTACATATCGTATTCGTTTTTTGGGAGGTAATTTAGGTGAGTTGGATTCTGGCATTGGTACACGATGATCTCCATTGACCAGTGGTTTCGAGTCGAGTTGTGATTGTATACGTTCTTCCTTTGGTTCTCGGTCCTCCATTCTTCTCTTTGCTGGCCCGTTTGAGGGTGAAGTTTGGTGAATGGGCTGCGGTTGGGCCTGAGGTATGGGCAATGGCATTGGCTGGGGAAAAGGGATCTCGGCTTGACTTGGTGTTTGACTTGGTGTTTGACTTGGAAGGCGAGTCTTTGGACTCACACTCAAGCTCCTCTCCCTCTCGCTTTGTGACCTCCTTTGTTCGCTAATCGAAGTTCTTTGGGAATCAAATCCTCCTCCACTTGGTGTACTTGGATGGCGTGGCAGCGTGGCTGGCGCAGGTGGGGCGGGTGAGGTGTGTGGAAAGTGTGAAAATGAACCCTGGGAGTGTGTTCGTTGTTGATATGGACTTGAGGGTTGCGGAAAAATTCCAGACGACTGCCTTTGTGTCAAGGGAGGACCAAGCGGTGTGCCCGGTTGAGATTGTCGTGACTGATGTCGTTGATGTTGTGAGTTTTGAGGGTGAGAAAAAGGACCTGAACCTCCTGGACTGACTGGCGAGTATTGTGGGGGGTAGTATGGGGGTTGTTGACTGTGGGCGGAAGTCGGGGTCGGAGTGGACGCGGACACGGAAGAGTGCGATCTTTGATGCTGAAGATATGGGTGTGGTGCCCCAGGCATACCAATTGGGGGTGTTTGTGGAGCCGGAGATACTTGGCCGTGCTGCTGACCCAGTGAATTGTGTTGTTGAAGGTGCGGTGGTGGTGGATTCGACCGGGAAAAGCTCTCGCGGTGCTGAAAAGACGCTGGGTATTGGTGGTGTTGGGCTGGACTCTGGGGCGTCTGCGTGGGTGGGAAAGGATATTGGGAAGTCTTCGACGAGGGCGTCTGCTGGTATGGAGACTGCGCCGAAAAACGTGCTGGTGATCTCAAATCATTGTGGGGCGGCGCCTGGATGGGAGGTGGAGGGGGAGGTCGTCCTGAGTAATTATTGGGGTCAGAGGGAGAGGAGGTATATGGCCGGCCGGGTTGCGTGCGGTCGAGGTATTCGTGCGAGGGGTGCGCTGGATGAGGATGGGCAAAGTCTCTGAACTGCTGCGACGAGGGCTGGTTGGGAGTGACGGGCGTTGCTTGCTTGGGAATTGCACTGGCTCTCTCCCTCTCCCTCTCTCGCTGGCTCTCCCTCTCTCGCTGGCTCTCCCTCTCTCGCTGGCTCTCCCTCTCTCCCTCGCCCGCTTCGGTGTTGATGATGGATCGCAGGTCCATGTTTGCGGCCGGATTCTGGTATGGGAGCGCACAGAAAAAAACCCCTAGACAATCGCAACAGCAGCACCTCCGACCGATTTCAACGCCTGGCCCGGAGGCTACAATTGCAGCGATGTCGTCCTACAGTAATCAATCATTTGATGGGATGGCAGGTGAGGCGTGCACGGCAGACACGTCTACGGTACGGTAGGTATGGCGGTATATATTTCGCGGCGCCGGGCGCTGGGGCGGCGGGTGATGGTGTTTGCGCAACACGTTTCCAGACGCAGGACAAAGAGTCGCGAGCGAGGTTTGGGGCGCTGGCCAGGCAGATTCAGGAGTCGCGTGTGGGCGTCGCAGTGCAGTGGGGATGAGTATGGGTAGTCGGAAGTCGCAGACGATGGATGGAAGAAAGTACAGGTATCCCTCAAGAGGCCAGAGTCGCGATGGCGATGTGAGGCGATGCGATCCGCGGGCGTAATTCAATGCGGAGGTGCAGGTCGAGGTGGAGGTGGTCGGTCGTGGTCGGTCGTGGTCGTGGTAGTGGGGTGCGTTCAAGGTATTCAAGGTTGGAGATTGCGATTGCGATTGCGTGTTTTTTGGAGCAGAGTTGAGCTGCTGCCCATTTTCTCCAACCTTCCCCCTTCCACTACTTAGCAAGGTTTACTGGTATGGCTTAGGACTTTGAGCCGCCTGTTACTCCCTCTTCCACGAGACATCCTGAGACTGGATCCAGAGGGAAAGAGGCACCCGGAGCGCACGCAGTGTGGAATTGGCCTCTGATCCCACCTCGTGCAATTCGACTTGATTTGGTCAGAATTTCACAACTGCTCTCCTCTGCTGTTCATCATGGGCATAAGTTATGGTCTGTGTACGTCGATACAAACAACCCGACCTGCTATCCCTGGCAACGAGCTAGCTAGGGGAGACATTTCCGGTGGGAAGGCCTGACTGAGTATGAAGGCTGCAATACCCCGGTTGGTTCACTTCCGAGCTGCGTGGCCCGCCGATCTTACTCCGATCATTCGGTCCGTTTAAATTGTTTTAATCGGACCGTGGTAGAATGCCCAGAAGGCGCAGTGATTCTTTTGGTAGCCCTCTTGAAGTTGATACTTACTCTTCTCTCTATGGAAGTAAGTCTAAAACTCTAATTATATTAATTATAATTATAAGTTCTTGCACCCAGACACGTGCTATGTCCTAATAATTACTGATACTTATATTATTCGAGCACGAAGTAATATTAAAATATCGCTTCACAAAAGTATAAACCTTACGAGTAGTGACATCTTGCTATAGTAGGGCTAAATTAGACACTACTGTAAGTTTATATAACAACTTTTCTTAGCCACACGCTATAATTTAAATGTTATTTAGAGTTATATTAAATATGAATGTCGTGCTTAGAGGCCATATATGGTACGGAGTATCTATAGCTTGCCTGGTAAGCCGGATCACGGGTTACGAAGGGGATAGAAGAAATGGAATCGCGCTTTTTCCATTACTCGTTTTTTGTAGGCGGGACTGAGGTAGGTAGCCCTTTTCTATAGGTCTCTAGTATACGTATATAGTCAATTGTTTATTTTCTTTCAAATACCTCGCTTATCTTGCTCACATGATAGAACTCCACGACACTGGTACTCAGACAACGAACCACTGGAGGAAACCCCGTACTAAGGGTGTAGATAACGAGGTCTAGGGATGGGAGTGTTAGCTAGAGGCAAATCTATAAGAAGAATATATAGTAGGGGTATGAAATAACCCATTCCCATGAGGATTGATGTTACCGATAGAGAAAGGAATTCAGCTCTAATTACAGTATCATCAATATTACGCTCGTCTTAGCGACTCAGAGATCTTTTACTCCCGCGGTCTCCTTGGAAAGTGTAAGGGTGCGATAGCGACAAGGTCAACTGTATGCGTAAGAACTAAATTGTCTACAAAGAGTGGAAGTGATCGTAAGATCTGAGGCTATTTACAGTTCCAAGGGCACGGGCCACATCGCTTCCTCCACGTCTGTACCCTCACATAAAGCATGAATCTGGCGCGTACGGTATTAGAGCAATAAATAATACGACATCCATACTAGCGCGCAACGAGAGGAGAAGTCAGGCCTATATAGCGTAAGTCTTAATTAGTATCCAGATAGTCAAATTGGTTGGAAGTTTGAGTAACTCGCCTTGAAAAATTCCATCCGTATCCTCTTGATGTATCTTGAAAGAGGAGGTTAATAGCTTGTCGTACGAGCTTAAAGACTAGAAATGTAAGGAGGAGCTTGTTGACAACTGTATCGCGAGTGCCGAATGAACGAGAAGGAATCGCATATTCGGTAGACCTGGGCTATCCACTTCCTGTTCATTTATCGAATTGACGAGTGGTCCATCACGGGGAGTTAGCATTTAGTTAAGTGTTCCCAGATACACGGCAGAATCTGGTTCATTCATTTCCTGTGGTAATATAAGTGTTTCAGGGAGTATAAGGATTCCCATAAAGCATAGTACCTGAGAATCTACCACAATGAGAAGTGAAAGCCGTGGAGTTTTCTCCTCAGTATAGATCTAGAGGTGATTAGTAAGATAGGGCATTCGGCGATTAACTCTCTAGAATATCGATAGAGGAATACTAAAATTCTGGAATTCGAGGTTACATGGTCAGTGACGTACTTAACCTCAGCAATCGGCAAAAGGAACGAGTTCCATAGAATTCTATAGATTCTATTCTATCTAGAATCCTTTTAGAGCTTATATAAAATAGAAAGATTCCTTCTATTAGTAGGCTCTAGAATAGAATATAGAATCTATAGAATTTTAGACTAGTTAAAATACGTGATTATAGGAGCTACATAGCCCTAGAGGGAGGAAGATATAATAGTACCTAATATGTTCCTTTTGATCTAGAAGTATTTGCGATACTCGTACCCTATGGAACGTAGCCCGGAGATATTTAGGGGGATATTCATGTAATATATGTTACTATCTAACTGTTTAATGTAAATAGGGCTCTAGAGACTTCCTATTAGTCGATAGAGCGGGAGTATGTTACCCTGGGTTATATAACAAATTCTAGCTAGAATTCTAGTCAATTCTATAGAACAAGGGGGTCTAGAATAGAATAATTCTATTAGTTTATTAAAAGGAATAGAATTATTCTAGATACCCCCTCTGGAATAGAAAGGAATTCAAGATGCCGAACGCTGCTTAACCTCTCTGTTAACTAGCTATTGCTTACCTCTTGTCCGATAGTATAGTATTAGCGATAATAGTAGTTACTAGAGTAGTTTCCATAGAAGGGTCTCTAGCGAAGAGATAAACAATAAGGAAGATAGCTATATATATTAAAGAGACAATTTCATACCCCAACCTACCAAGTTCCAACAAATAATAGAAACTTTTCAGTGGGAAAGTACCTATTATCTTACAACGAACAAACTTCATACCCAAGACAACGTACACCTCATGATTCCCAACACAGTAATCCATTCCTTCCATACTTATTAGCAAGATTTCCATAAGCAACCGCGAGTTAATTCGCTGGGACATTATTAAATGTATATTATTATCCAAGTATCATTACTAGTTTATCTTGCACAGGATTTACTTTGTAGAAAATCTCTTGGATAGAGCCATGTGGATGTATGAGCGAAGGATCTCCATCTAGATACTGTAGTACTGTATGTAGATAACAGACTCGAAAAGAACAGCCTTCGGCGATAGGAAGAGATACTCCCCATGTCGGCAGTAATAGTAATAGGCACTAAATTTAACTACTAAACCACAAACCAACTATCTCTAAATAATATCTCTTTAATCTCTCTCCTTTTCTATTCCCCGTCTTTCTCTACAAAAACCCCTAATATAGCAAAGTAATACATAAGAAAGATAATAAATTATACCTAATTAAGCTACGACTTGCTTTAGATATTTCGACTCTTGCATAGTAGAAACGCTCGGTTATTATCGCTTATATCTTGAATAGGGGGTAGGGGGAGGGCAGGCTAAGTCTACACTACTTAAGTACTTAGCGAGGAGAGTAGAGCAGGTTGGTAGGTACTACTTCACTCTGTCTATTTATACGCGAACTATGTAGTAATATTACTTAGAGACGCTCTAGAAATACGAAATATCTCGGTATATACTGTATATTATAATATATTGATATGTAAGGTTCAATGAGTAAGAGTATGAAATTCAACCCCCTCCCTCCCCTACGGGGATCTACCTAATGAATTATCTGCTAGACCTTAATAGTACAAAAAGCACAAATATCAGAAAACCCTATAATGTAATTTCAAGCTTAATTCGCAACTGACTAACTATACCAATCTATCCTATTCCACCCTACCTATCCCCCTACATCCCCCTTCCCCCTTCCCCCTCCCACCACCTATCCAAACCCCATACTAAAAAAAATAAAAATAAAAATGAAAAGAAGTTAAAGAAGCTAAAGATAATAATACTAACGATAGAAGAAAAACAGAGACAACGATAACTCTGAAAAATAAAAAAAGAAGACTCCCCATCCCAAGGTAAAGATAAAAAATACTTTTCCCCAGATTTGCATCCGAAACCCCATTTTAGTATAAAAACCGAAATCCCACCAACCCCTGAACGCCAAAGAGACCGCTGCCCGAGATGAGGAAGGAAGAAGGAAAGAGAGAAGAGGGAGGAGAAAGAACGAGCGAGACCCGTGAAAAAAAGGGATAGTGGGTAAGAAGAAACCCGAGAAAACCCACGCAAAAGCATCCAACCTAACCCATCCACCAAACCAACCAAAGAAAGCAGCATAGCAAACTCCCACTCCAACCTCACACCCCCCAAACCGCCCTCCTCGCCCTCATAGCCCCCACCTTCCCCTTCCCCACCGGATTCAGCCACCCACTAACCCCCTCAAGGTCCCTCTCCCCCTCCCCTCCATCCAACCCCCGTCTCATCTGCACCGGATTATCACTCCCCTTAACCCCCGGTCCAAACTCCGGTCTTCCCCCAAGACTCCCCCAAATATCACCTACATAATTCCCGGGCTCGATACCTAGTTCAAACCTCTTCCAATCTTTTAGAATCCCCTGAACAACCGGGGAGCCCGCAAGATACAGATTGCGGAGGGAAGGCTGGAAAGCGCCTTGAGTGGAATTAAACAAGTTTTCCAGACATGAGATACCGGGGTATGGACGATCAAAGTCCGCCGCGGAGCGCATCAAAATCACGCGTCGGAAGTCAGCGAGTTTAGCAAGATGGGCGCGGAGGATGGTTTCGAGGGTGGCGTTGTCTTCTTGGGCGGTCATGGTGTAGACTGCACTTCCGTTCGTGAAGAGCTTCGTGGTATTCTCGACGCTTTCCCCTAGTAGGGTGCCGGAGAAGTAGACGTCGGAGGTCACGACATCGCCTTTGATGATGGAGGGTTTGCGGATTGCTTGTCGGTATTTGGCAGCGACCATGCTGGTCTGTGGACCGGTCTGGTAATTCGCTCGGTAGACTGCAGAGGTGGATGAATCGTTCAGGCTGACATTCTTTGCGATGCCCCATGCCCAATCCCGCAGTCCGCCTGATAACTCAAAGACTTCCGTCCCATAGCTCGCCCCAGGATATTGATCAGGATGATTACTTCCCAGAGGAACATACCCCGTACTCCAATGACCCGGCACCTCTCGCGCATCAAACTCATATTGCAAACTAACCTGCACGGCGAACTTGGCGAATGCGACGTCTGACAGCGTCCCATGGTGGGGATTCACACCCGCGATGCCGGCGATTAGGAAGTACGTCTTGCGTAAATCGAATAAAGGCGAGAAGAGGAGGGCGGTCATGGTGGAAGCGGCGTTTATCTCGCCCTCGCCAGTTGTGATGAGACATACCGAGCCATCAGCTAGACAGTGTGCGTGTGGGAAGATGGGGGAGAAACCGGGGACTGTGACGTTGAGGCCGAAAAGAGAGCCGATTCCGCCTGTTTTGTTGGTTTCGAGGAGCCAGGAGTCGGATTCCGGGGGGAACTGGAGGTAGTTAGATGGGGTTTGTGGTAAGAAGAGGGATGAGTGGGAAGAAGAACGAACCATGGTGATGATCACTACTTTGGGGGTGACTTTGGAGTTTGGATCGACTGTTCGTTGGGCATGTTGGCTCAAATGAGCACTGCTCCTCGCTATATGAGAGGCGAGAGAAGTTGAAGCGACCCAGAGGGTGCTAAGAAGGATATTTATGAGATGCATGGCTTCGTAATTGCAATGGTTAAGGATAATAGTGGTTAAAGAAAGCCTCTGTGGCTAAGAATGGTGGTTGAAGAAGTCTCTTCAGAATTTTCTCGCACGTATATCTAGACGCAAAAAAAGAGCCGATATCGTTGCAACCAGGTGAAGAAATGGTGAATGTAGACGAAATAAAAGCGGGCAGGAGTAAACAGTCACAGCTTCAATTCAGTCAGGAGGTCCACACCAGCGAGATCGGTGGTTGTTGGTGGTCCGACTGACGATAACAGAGACTGAAGTAAACCGAGAACCGAGGAACAAGGAGTGTAAGAACAAGTATCGACAATGAAGAATGATCTTCGAAATTGACGTTACAACGAGGTGACGAAGCCTTTATAACTGAGAAGTACCCTACCAGCCCAGTACTAGCTGAGTCCAAGAGCCGCAATCCATACGGTAGCAAACACAACATCCTCTCTCAACGGCGATTTGCACCCCAGACTCCAATGTCCTTCGAAGAAAACAAAAAAGAAAGAAAAACTGGACCATCCTGCACGAACAATCGAATGAATTATCATCAAAAAAGCCTCCCGAAGGTTCTTAGAAGGAAGGAGATTCTCTTCCGTCTTGGTTCCCCTGTGATCATCCGGCAGATAACCATTTGGAAACTTCCAAATTCTTCCCCGGATTGACAGGGGATTGACCTATCTGCATGCAAGAAATAGCGTGAGGTGATGCCAATCGTGAATGCTTCTTGGTTACCAGAGCGGCAACGTGCAGGCGATCCCAAGATATGGGTACAGGCCGACCAACTGCAGCTGAGGTTGTATTCAGTCAGCCTTGCTTCCTCCAGAACCTCACCTTTTTTGCATGGCAGTCATGAATATCAGATGCTGGCCATGTTAAAATATGAACAGAATGTTTGCCTGTCGAGTCTGGTTTGCTCTCTCAAATCCGACCTTGGAAGCTGAGTTGAAACTGATGTAACACGAAGCGTTAGTCGCATGTGGTCCCATCCGCAAATGAAGGCTTTCAACGGCAACGTTATTGCGTTCAACATATTTCTTGAAAGGTCTTAGGTATCGATAATCCGGGGAATAGTCCGTACAGCACGGTATTTGAACATTCCGGAGGTAACAACATACCTTCATATTGGGCCACTCAAATTTAGTGTTACCAAAAATGATGAAGAACACTTTCGTAATCGACGATCGTGATCTTGGGTTGAGACAAACTTCCCCACAAACTCGTAAATCGTTCAGTTCTCTCAGGACTTTAGAGTGCGCGGCCTCTATACCAATGAGACTCATCTAGGATCCTCAAAATTTCTCCCCTTATTCGGTACCGCGTACTCGGAAGATACGGAAAGAAGCATCATCTTGCATCGTACACCCAATAATCCAGCGTGTGGGCCCCGAACGTGCTCAGTCCAAATTTAGTACGATAGCTTGTGTAATTAGATTGATTTGGTCCAAAAAAAATGTTCAATCCCCATTATTCATACCTCATAAGCCATGTTTGAATGCCCGTTGCCGCCCCAGTTTCCCCATGCTGCATACATCATGTCCCCGACATAACACAAGGAAAGCCTCCGGTCTCTTCGTCACTGCATACCAAGCATGGCTGTAGAAAAGACGACCACAAAACGCCATGCCTCCCGAAAAACAAGTTCCTTTGCAAAATTTTCTTTCCCCGAATATAACCAAAATGAAAAAAGAAAGAAACCCCTTACATATTCCACTGCTGAAGGGGCTGAGCGCCACAAAGCCTCCTTCCCAAACTCAAGAACCATCCCATAACAACTGCATGAAACGTAGTAAGCAATCCCATACCTTGCCAGCCGATTGTGTTTCCAATCAGCAATTCCAAGGCGGCCAGAATCATTAGCGGCCAGAATATTCTTTCTCGGGGCATCAAAGGCAGGCAAGGTTTGGTAAGAGACAATACCTTTAACAAGAATACAGAAAGCCTAAGAAGCATGTACAGAGTTTGTTGGTTCAAATTGAGCCATGATTCAGCCCGATGTCGATGAAGGGAAAGCTGGTGTCTGAAATTTGCCATCCCCGTCGGCGGTGGTGGTGCCATGAGTAGTGGCCTAGTTTTGGCACTCGAAGAATGTGAAGACGTGCGTCGAATTCGATCTCGACCTGATTCGCGTATTAATCCGGTTTCTGCTTTCGATGAAATAGATTCGTGTGTTGCGGATTCCATTGATTCATCTTCAATATATGCTCCCGAAAAAGCACGCTTTGTAGGTTCTGAATCAGGTTAGCAGTGTGCATTACATTCATATGAGTGAAAATACCATGAACAGGTGTGCCAGCTGATAAAGGCGAATCAATGGACTGAATAACCCTACCTAGTCGGATGTTCGCAACTTTCTTCTTACGTGGGGGATTGTCAAGTCCCTTTTCTGTTTGAATGGCATGGAGAATATCATCTGCGCTTGGTCTTTCGTTTGGATCGAGTGCTAACAATCTTTTCAAGAAGCTGTAAAGCTGATTCGGTAATTCAGGTCGTTCTCGTCGTTCGTCTCGAAATCCGGACCATGCACTGATCTCCGCTCTCAACAGATCAATATCTTCATATTCTTCCTGAATGCTATCTGCACTTTTGTAAGGAAGTCGGCCGAAGCACATGAAATAGAGGATCATCCCCAGACTAAAGATATCAGATTTTGTTGTAAAATTCCCGTAATGTCCGGATTTGTCTTGTCTCAAGACCTCGGGAGCACAATAACTGATAGTTCCTGTCGATCCAGTAGATTTTCGCATCATATTTTCCGGCTGCACTTCTCCGAAATCACTTATGAGACATTTCATTTCGTTTCCATCTTGATGAAGGAGGCAATTACTTGGTTTGAGATCCCGATGAATATAATTGGAGGCATGTAGATGTGCCAGACCAGAGGCGATATCTTTGAAGAAGGAATAAATCTCTTCGAATGCAAGTTTTCTCTGAAGTGGCCTTTGGTCATGCATCATCGGCCGATCTCCTCCACCTCGAGACCTTCTCCTTATTTGTTCCTTCAACTGCTCCTTGGGGCTCGGAGTAGCTGCAGGCGGTCCGACGATGTAGTGCAATAGGTCTCCTGCATTACAATACTGCTGGAGAATAAATGCGCATGGAACCGATGGACTGAATCGATTGAGTTGAACATCTTCTAGCCAAACATGACGATAAGATACCAAATTCGGATGGGAAAGCCCCTGGAGCAGCTGTACCTCAACCAGAACTTCGTTTGTTAGCCATGAAACATTAATCTAGATAGAGCTCCGCACCTTTCTCCAGCCATGCATGATCATCTCCAACTGGCACTCTTTTGCAAGCGAATTGTCCTAATGGCACGGAATCCAACACATGTCGAACCAACAAAACCACACCTTTTCCACCACGACCCAGTTCCTTTTCCTCGATGAAGAATTTCTGGAAATAATTTGGACTAAAGGCGTCCTTCTTAATGCTATGGCCAACTACCGGAGCTGGAGCGCTTGCGACAAATTCAACGTCGGAGACCGATCCTTCTGCGCTGTGGCTCGTAGAGGATGATGCTGGCTCAACAAGCCTCCGGATTGGACTTGAAGGAGGCGCATGCTCGTCTGACTGAGTATGGGCATCTTGAAGCATGCGAAAGTATTCGGGACTGATAAAAGGGGTTGTTCGGTGGGAGGATCTATGAGGCGAGGTTCTGCGCTCCGGCGAGGGGGATCGGAATGGGCGATGGCATGTTGGGCAATCGGATAGAGGTGTTGCGCCTCTGAGGACGAGTTGTTGAGTCAAAGGATCGCGCACAACGATAGCATCGTTATGGCGGCTGTGGGATGTTTGGTCAGTGATATTCTCATACCGAAAATTGGGTAGCAGTCGCAGTCGCAATGCAGCGCGCAGAGGGGAGGGTTGAGATGGAGGGGGTCATCCGACTGGAATGTTGTACTCACAGAACGATTTCACGACTATCTCGTGAAGAGTAGGGAACGAGAGACATTGTATTAATGAGGCATGGTGATCCTAGAAAATCCTCAATGCTGCCAATTTATGCGACAACTCAATGTTGCTCTGACCGTGGGATTGTTGTTGTTGTTGTTGTTTGCTTTCAACGGTCGGTTGCTCCTCGGTTCCTTGATGGATGACGTTTTGGGAAGGGCCCTCACCTGCGCCGTGTTGCCGTGCCGTGCCACATTCGAGGATATTGTAGCATCTTCTGCAACTTTCGGTCACCAAGACCTTACATGACACGTCACTTCAGGCTATACAGAGTACGGAATACTGGTACTAAAAGATTGAGACACAACTTCTATGTTCAGCCTGTTATTCACATTCAGGGACATCAAGTTTCCTTTGAGGTCTAAAATATCCAGACTCGCCAGAGTCACAAGAATAGTTGGACCAAGACAGGACTCCCGGCCGGAAGTCCTATTCCAGGTGTTCTTACCATTTCAAGTCAAAAGATTATTTACCAAATACTCCTTATTCATAAAATCGTCCTTGACTTTTCCTATTCTAGCTGGCTTCTTAATCTACAGGCTCCACTTGGTCTTGTTTTCGTTTCGGTTCACTCATCAATATATGGAGACAAATGGTCTCTAACATCGCCACTTTTTCGTTGCCGTACCTATGCAACCAAAACTATTTCTTTCAATTATCTCAAATCTTTCAAGAAATAAAAAAACGAATGATATAGATGAAATCAGGAGGTACGGCATCCCGAATCTACTGCTAAACCAGATGACTTAATCGTAAATCGCAAATCGTAAATCGCAAAAGTCACATGTACTACTACCGTGCTAGAGTGCCTATACCCCCACACCCCACGTACTTAATATGAGGGCCTGATTATGTAAACTCGCCACCTACTGTCGCACCCTCACTATCGCATGCTCACTGTCGTATCCTTACTGTCGTATCCTTACTGTCGCATCCTAACTGACCGTCGTATCCATACTGTTGTATCCTTACTACCCTCGCTGTCGCCTACCCTCGCTGTCGGATAGGGTTGTGCCCTAGTATTTTATATAAGAGAGAGAGGGAGAGAGAGAGAGAGCGACAGAAGCGGGGAAATGTTTTGTGTGTCGCTTATTCCCAGCCCCGGATACTACCTTCCTAAAACGGCTAGGCTAGTACGTGTTACGCTAACAATTGTTTGCTACCTACCTTTCCTCGCTCTCTCCCTCCTACTTTCTCTTCTCTTTCTTTCCGACAACCCTTTACGACAACCCTTTGCGATAACCCTTTGCGATAACCCTTTGCGACTAATAAAGCTATAGAGATAGTAATAATAAGAAGGGATAGGGGGTATTTGTTTGCCGGGGGGTACGAGATATAGGCGGAGGGTTATAACGAAACCTACGAAAGGGCAGGGGGGGTAAGAAGGGAGGGGGGAGAGAAAAGGGGCGTTCGAGTTATATTTAAGCTTATTTACTTATATCGAGTAGTTTTACCTTTAATTTCAGCGCTAGCATAACCTAAGCTAGTTTACGATTTACGACTTGCGATTTCTTATAAAATAACCTTGAAATAGAGTATTTACGATTTACGATTTACGATTAAGTCATCTGGTTTAGTAGTAGATTCGGGATGCCGTAGGAGGAGAGCAATTCACATTCCCGTACGGATGGTACATAAACACAACCATAAGCGAGCTGTCGACTCCTACCGGTCCTTCTTACCCATTAAGCCAAGAGCGAAGGACGTGCTTAGGTTAACGAATTCGCTTACAGTGGCTGTAGACAAGAGCCATGCGCAAATATTCCAAAATTTAACGTGGACAGGGCCTTGGTTATTGAGCAGATTCCGCGCTGCAGTCTAATCTGGAAAGTCCGGACAATGCCATTGGAAACGTTGTGATGCTCCTGCATTGAGATGTTGGTCTGCAGAAGTAACGTAAGTACATCTTCCCAGTACCCACGCGACGGTAATATGTCCAGCAGTGATATACGCAGCAGGAGCCTTTTGACGTTAATGAAGTCAAAGCTGATCAAACCCCTCTTCATAATCAACGTCTCCTCCTTCACTTCGCTGAATACATCCGGATTTTGACACTCTCCTTAATTTATTAGATTCATCGAGTTATACATCTTCTGTCTCCTTTCCTGTATTCGTCAAACCTCCTAACATTGGCCAAATTTAGTTGTTTGTTTTCTGATCACCACGTCTAAAGCCTTCAACAATATCTTCTAGCAATTCTTCCATAATATTTCCCTATAAAGTGACGGATCTCAGGTACTGGTATTTCAATGCCTGGACGCCGTTGGTCTCTTCGTATGAACAACGACCAGTAAAAACCCGATAGAATCAATAAGATCTGACGATCCTCTCAAGCTCTCGAAGAAGAGGACCAACTTGGGTCACTAATTTCGTGTCTAGACACGAATAGTACCATAAAGGTATTCCACGAAAGTAAAAGCACTCTGGGAGCCCTCATGCTTAATCGGTGGTTGAGTTCAACCAAGACTCTAGATCTTAACAAAGTATTGGACTCAAGATTCCGATGGTTGTTCCTGAGGGTATACATTTACGGTATAAATCTTGTGGCACGAGCCTAATACTGGTAACTGATTGAATCATATTGTATACCTAAGGTTAAGGTAAAGCTTGTATGAAATAACTTTATGGGTATTATCGCTTGTGTATTGCTTTGGAATAGTATCTACTTCTTATTTGTCTACCTCTTTGACATTCTTGACTACTATAGCAGGAAGATATTTCTATTATTGAATTTCAGCCCTGCAAAAACCATATAAGACCTCAACTATCCGACTAGGTAGTATAAACATTTTTAGTGTGTTAATAGTAGTCAAAGTAGTGAAAGCCAACAAACTTTCAACACCAAACAAAAACCACTTACCTTGTCTGTCAGTTTCCCACTACTCAAACACCGTAACCAGCACTACTGCAAAATTTCTTTTGGCCTATAAATACCTCTTCTTACACCATGATACACTGGGAAGTCAAATTTAAAATACCGTGATCGTCAAAAGGAGGACGATCTCATACAAATGCACGCACGATTCGCTGATACTGTATGAAGAGGATCTTGCATGGCAATCATTCACCTCAGGTGATTCTCAGGGGATATTCTGACATTTTTCTTGCCCTCGAGCCTTCCAGCTACAAATCGGGGACAGGAAGGGTGTTACTGTTGAAAATTCTGCTACTGTCGAAATGGTAAAGTTCGGATCTTTCGGCTGGAATTCATCTACTTAACTCTTCAGCGTGCTTGAGCAGGCTATTTGATGCGCTATTCATTATTCTTTTAGAGCCAGAGGTTGTTGTAGGTCGGATATCTATTTTGGGGAGCTAGATTTAGATGACGTCAGAGCTAGAGCGTTAGACAGGGGTGTGTTTATGGCGTAAATTTACAATTTTTATCAGATGTAGCTTAACCCTAGATTTTAGGAGGAGATAAAGAGGCGTAATGAATAATGAATTACTGATATGAGCTTTTTTCTGTTTTTGTTTCTTCTTTTTTTGAATCGATATCTTGATCGTGATTTATACCTAAGTATTCACTTCTGAAGGTTTACTTATCTTAATATTTATACTTGCTCTCCACAAATCCTCTTCGTTCCTCCTAATAAGGCAGATAACCGCTATAGTATGATTAATTAAGCGAAGACGCGTTTCAGGCGCCACACTACACCTATTCACTCCCTCGGGCTCTCTTACTCCCTATCTACATTTCAACCTCAACCTTACCTTGCAATATCAAATCTTACCCTACGTACTAAACAACCACCTTGAAAAAAGTCTAAAAGATTGCAAAAAAACAAGCTCGGGCTCGGACCAACTCTGCTTCCCTACATCTCTCTTATTGTCTTGAGTTCAGGAAGTTGGTTTATCTCGCAATATCAGTGGCCCCTCCACTTGACCATTTCTACTGATTTGCTGGAGGGAGGCGTGTTATTTGTTGATCTAACAGTCTGGGCGGGGGAGAGTGGGGAGCAGTACCCTGGTTTTTTTGGGCCTCAGTCCTGCGAAGGACCAACAGATTCTACGTTGACTACGTAGTATTGTACTCCAAGTGCAATGTCTCGAAGACAGACACAATCTGACAGTTTTCTATAGTCTTACGATGGCCTCTTCTGTTTGTGTTTCCATTTTCGACCTCTCTTCCTGTTTCAGTATCCTTCTTAAGCGTCCAGGCAATTTCCTTGATGAAACATTTCTATCTTTGCGCTTGACGACCATATAACGTAACCAGAGTTTTACCTTCTGGATCTCCGACTTGATGCCGTTGTGTCTGCGTGCACTTATGATCATGAATAAGTGATGCGGTGATTTGAAAATGGGTATTGGTGATTGCGATTGACGTAGCTGGCTAGAGTGAAATTGTGATATTGAGGTTGACATCTAAACTTGAAGTTTAGCTTTGAAGGTTTAGGGCATGGAAGAAGATGTGAATTGCTGACTGTTAGTTTGAAGGATATCCTGTCACGTAACGTGGTCTGGCGATGGCGATTTTATAGAATCTGATTTCGATGCGAATAAAGACATAGCATGGCGTTTACTTCCAACCTACCATATGTTTTGTAAATTGCCGATAAAGTGCAAGTCTAATTTTTAATACTGAATGATCGGGGAAAGAAAGGAGAAGTGATACTTGTAGAGTGTCAAGAATAAAAGATAGGTTTGTGTTCGACAGTAATAAAGGGAGAATATGTGGTAATTTGGCTTCTAACAACAAATAAGTATCTATGTTCTATGATATAAGGTATTTTCAAGTAATCTTGCTTTTGTGGCAATGGAGTTTATTGAACAACATAATTCTAGACCTTACCATATAATTTAAGTCTACCAAGTGTTTATATATAGCACTCTGCTCTATTAACAATGTCATTCAAGCAAAAGAATCATGGTGTAGACTATCACGATCCTTGCGTGATATGGCTATATAAAGCATTGAGTGTTGTGGTTCTCTTTCAACACTATCGAGAAGATGACAATGAGGATGATAATGACTAAGTTGGACGTGGCCAGAGATTTGTCGTAAAATTATTGAGTGAAGTCTTTTTGAGAGAAAGAATACGCTGACGAACTCACTAAATGATGGCTCTACAAACGAAGCGCTGCCATACAAAGTAGTTCCAAAATACAGGAAGTAGAATCTACCATCGAAAATTTGTCTGCCGTCGATTTAATGACTTCCATTCACTAAAAGTTCTTCAACGACAAATTTGTCCTTGTTCACATATACTCTATTAGTCTCAAGCCTCCCTCAAATGTCCTAGTTGTATACGTTCCAAAACTTCCGGAATAGGAATAATCAACCTTGTGTTTGCATACGCGTCTCTCTAGAGGGACTGGTCTGATCTGGCTAATGCGAACGTTCTTCCTGTATTTAAAAGAACAGGAAAATGAGATGTCTTTATTCGGAAAATGGTAGAGAGTCAGAAGTGAAGACCAAGCCCGTCAAAATTAAGATCAATGGAATAAGTAAGGTGGGCCTATCGACGCCAGAGAGCTACTCAAGCAGGAATAGTGGTATCTATTATTATTATTATTATTATTCCTTTTAACGTGCTGTGTGAGTCTGAGACTATAGTAGCACGGCTGGGGGTTTCCCTC
>CAJVRM010000075.1:65306-85578 GCA_911693285.1 Hymenoscyphus albidus | reverse complement strand
ATTTCGGTGGTGGGGGGGCGTGAAAACCCGCGCTTAGTCAGCTCTAAACTGACGCCGGGGCGTCAGTGTATTGGGACCCCACCACCTTGCACCTGCTTACCTAACACGCTCAACTACCTCCTGCGAACAGCACCAAAAACTTCCATCTTCCACCTTCCAGCTCCCAACTCCCACGAAACGCCTGTCCGCTTCTTCCACTTTGCTGAGAGGTATATCTTCATGCAGAGCACCGAAACAGAAAAGTTTTTGCGCGAGTGTCTCACTACATCCCTCGAGAGCTATTAATAGAGGCTCGCTTCTCGCACTCTCTACCTTGTCAATACCAATCATCAGCCAGCCACTCGGCCTTCCAAACCAAACACCACCATTTCTCAAACACACGTCCCTTCTAACGGTGTCCCCGCACTGTGGTCATCATTATCCCATCTATTTGTCGAAATGCATATGGTATCTGCACACCACCTGCAGGTGCAAAGGTTGCGTTGCACTCGGCAACGGTGGCACAAACAGCGAATAGTCTCAGGTGTTTCCCAAGATCTATGCTGCTTCGTTCTCCGACAACCCCACGGCTAAAGGACCTTGAGCCAACTATTTCCCTGCGTTGATTCACCACACTTTTTCAAGAGAAAAGGCCAGCCCATGATCCATCTCACATCCTCACCAATTTTCCACTAAATTTTGATTCAATATTACGGAATTGTGATGTACAAAGTCTTGCCAATCAGAACTCTTGAAGTCTCTTGAGCCAACACATTCGACCAACTCTCATCAATTTCATATCCCGCTGATGTCTAAGAATAACCTACATGCATTCTCTCCGAGCGGCGGCTGTACGGAGCGTATGGCTAGGATGAAGCTACCCTGCTCATGATCTACATGACAAGGGCCATCAGTTATCGGATCCTAAGGAGCCGCCCAACGAAAGCAGGGAAAAGTCAGGACAGGGTAGGCGCGTGGGAGTTCAGATTCAACATAGATTAGGGTTGCCAAAGTGTGAAGGAACAGCAAATGTCTCGAGAATCTTACCTCATCAGAAGTGAGGAGACCCTCATTGATTTATAAAGGAGTCCATTACATTTCAAAATGTCGGCTGCTGTGTTCCGATTTTGGGAATGGAAAGGAGGGAATGTGCACACTTGGGCTTAGTAAGCCTTGTCCTCGCAGCCTGCAAATGTTTTTCTTTGCTGTTTCGATGGAAATGGAATTTTTTTCTCCACACTCTAGTTGAGAATCTGCAGCGCCTGCAAGCCCCAAGGGGCGACTGTGTGGGACCCCCAAAGGTTTCAACGAAGCAGGCAGCTGGAAGCATTTGTGGAAGCAGGTGATTTCTCGTTTTCCCTCTCGCTTCAATCCTTTCATCGCTTAGCACCACCATTGATTCTGCCTCGAAAAATGAGTCATAGAATTGCTGTTTCGGTCGCTGATTCTCCATGAGTTCTGGATCGCAACTATATCGGAATATGCCATTGCGTTGATGGACGTATCAAATAGCTTTCAGTACTGTATCTGGAAGATTCCCATCGTGTCAATGGAGAGGTGGTGGCGGTCAAAACAAAACTGCTGCCGCTCTGTGATAATACAAACGCTCAAAAAAAGTGATGGTTCAACAAGTAACTTATTGAGCCTTGGTGGTACCGGCGGATCAGTGTACCACCAATGAGCCACTGTGGGACGAACATGCTATCCAAAAAATGCCATTTTTCGTCCAACGGTCAAGATCATTCCGCCTTGAAATTGAATGTTGGTCGCCGCTATCATCAACGGAACTTCTCTTCTTGATTGGAAGGACAAGTCGGTTCATCTGCGAGGGCCCGACTCTTGTGCAAGCCATTCCAAAGTGCGTGGCTCTGAACCGTGGGATATCGTCAATCATCAGACACCCTGCGTGACCATCGCGTTGACTCTGATCCGACCCTTCAACGGTTTCTTGTACCGCCGTTTGGAACAACCAGAAACAAGTATTTCAATAACGCAGCGGACGTCACCGTTGGGAAAGCCTATACATCTCTCCCGGCGAATGCCGTCCTTTTCCTCACTTCGATCAGATATGCTGACTAGACGGGCGACCTCATGTTCTGGCCTCCAGTCTGTGATGTGATGAAGGAACTCGGAAGTGTATTTCACATTACCCCCAAGACCCAAGGGAGGACTAGTGGTACTAGATGCCGTGTCCTTGTTGCTATTCTGGATAACTTTGGACACTCAGAGGGCTCCAGGAGACTTGGCTTGACATGCTTGTGAAATCACTCAACCCTCGTGGTTCCAGTGTGTTATTCCAATGCAGAGCGGGTTAGAGAATCGGATGAAAAGCGGACAGTCGTTTCACGATGGAGGAGCAACTGATTTGTTCACCTCATCGACGTCCTATCCTCAATAAGTGCCACCTCCACTTTGCACGTTCCAGCAACTCACGACCAATGCCCACGACGATCCGAGGATCCTCTCAGCAGTGTGACGATGCACCAGGTCGGCGACTTGCCCCATGCTTCTTGGGAGTGGGTCTATCCGCGCACGATATCTGAGTGGGACTGCATGTGCGTGGATATCCCTGTCATCCTTACTCAATCTTTCCCAACCCAACCCTTCGGCTTGAGCCACTTAAGCTCTTTGCAAGACCTTATCACCAAGTACCACGAACACCGTCCTACCACCCCATCCTCTGTGCGCACAGCCGGAGGCGAGAGACAGCTGAAGAAACACAAAACGAGAAGTCTCTCGGCAAGCCGTGTCCAGAAATAAATTTACATTTCGCATGGTGATTCTTGGGATGGTTTTAACATAAAGTTAGCCATGTTGAATCAAGTTTCAACGAAAGCAGACCACATTCGGCAATTTCAGAGCCAATGCAGGGGAATCTGCACATCTCCACTGGCCGATATACAGAGACTGCGCCAAAATGGGCATGAACAGTAAACGCCACCTCTCTGGAGTCAGCGGCAAAGATGCAGTACTGTATGGTTAGCGTTGGGTTTGGGTGCCTTGAAAGATCAACTCGCGGGAAGTAGGTCTGATCATTCATCGGCACCTCTTCATGACAGGCGAAGATGGAAATAGGGGAACGCCAAGTGCGGAACATCACAAAAGATGAAGGTTCTGAAGATTCACGTGTTCTGTACGTGTTGTCGTTATGGCAGCTATACTATAACGAGCACTGAGTATGGTTGCAAGGTTGACGCATCAATTCAGACTTTCATGATCTGCGCTAGTAGATTTGGCATCTTGATTTGGCAAGATGCCAACCATGGACAATGCAGATCTCAAGTGGGATCTTGCCATATTGAGGGAGATACTGACTGCTCAAAGCTTTGGAAACAACTTCGTAACTACCAGGCAAGCTCAGCCAGCCTAGGGTTGCTTCACCATGGCATTGTTTTGCAGAATATGGCCAAGAATGAAGGAAGCTTTATTTTTCCTCGCGCAACTGAAAGAAGTTGATTTGCTTGTCATGTCTTGGAATACGAAAATAGAAAACGATTGCTCAAAGCTTATTTCTGGTAGAAAGATGGTAAATATTTCCCGGGATGGCAGTCCTTGACAATGCGCCCAGTTTCCCAAGATATTGGTCGGGCGACGGATCGCCATACTCTTTGGGAAGCAGCCCCGAGCGGATCTGCTGGAAGCCGCTGGGGAAATGGAGCTGGAGATGTCATGCTGGGACGAAACCTGAACGGTCCAGCGCCTGCTGGAGATGAGTGCAAAATTCACGTCGTCCTGGGGAGCTTTTTGTAGGGGTTTGGATGGTACCAGTAGGGGGCCAGGGGGGGTAGCTCTGCTTTCATCGTCCCGGCAATCTCCTGGCTCTAGGCCTTATTTGCTCCCAACGAGCAAAACGAGCAAAACCCTTCTGTGGCGCAGAAAGAGAGCCAGACCCCTCCCCGGTAAGCATCCGCATCTCCTTTTCAGGCGGTTTTGGCGTCGCCATTTTCCTCTTCCTCTGGACCTCGAAAGAACCATTGCTGTTCCATCCAGGGTCGCAGCTTACAACCTTGTTCCATATCCCAGTGGTCATAACAATGCCCAATTACGATGCTACTTGTTCCATATCTGCTCCTATATCGTCCATGGCCGCTCAAGTCCATTATAGACTCGATGGCGCTGCCGGCGGGTAATGGGAATTCCCAAACTCCCAGGCAAGTGGCATCGTCTTCAGACGGTGAAGTAACTTTAAAGTATTGTAGCTTTAAAGAAGCTTTGAGGATGGATATTAAGCAGCTTCTGCGGGTGTGGAACGTGCATGTCGACGTCGTTGATCGCACGTGGATGAAGGCACCGAGGAGCTGGACCACGGAGCTCCTTTCCAACCTTGGATCGTGCTCCGAGAGGCCGTTGGCCATGGGGAGAATTTGGAAGCGAGGGCTTCTCCGGAGCGTATCTCAACCGCATCTGCCATTGGGTTCTGCATCCATCTCAACAGAAACACCAGATTCGGTCCAGAGCCGCAGGATTTTTTTGGAATGTTTTTGGGACAGCAATTAAGGATCTAGAAAAGGGTCTGCTACGTTGTTTCTGTCATGTTTTTGGTTGGCGGTCTCCCTACGTGCTTTCTCCGGGGTCTTTCCTGGCTGCTGTGTCAGATACCGGCGCTCTTCTCGCTAGTTTCTCTGTGGTCTCAACGGGGCAAGAAACGACACGACGACGACGACGACGCAGCGCAGCGCAACGCAGCGTTTTATTGTTTTAATATATTATGGTTAGAATATTGGGGCCAAGACTATGGCCGTGTTAGGACAGCGCAACGTCAAGCGTTGGCTTTAGCATGCCGCCGTCATCAAGTCTAGCAGTTGTTGGGGCGGTAGTGTCGTGACGGAGTACTCGTAGTAACTGGTAGTGACTGGTAGTGACTGGTCGTGTACAATAGTGACGCCTTCTGCCTCAGCCCCATTCGAGTCGGGTCCCAGCTGAGTGGTTTTTGTCAACGCCTCCCGTGAGGATCAACCGGGTGAGGGCGAGGGTGCCACAGGGCGTACCATGTCTGCAGAGGGCTGGATTTCTTCTTTAGGGACTGTCTCATTACAGTGCCCGTACTGAGTACCCGTACCAGTATCGGTACCAGTACCCATTGCTGGGACGGGGGAGGGGATGGAGAAAAGGGGTTGGGATCAATGTCTGCTCAGTGCGAGGGTTGTGTCTCGCACGTCGAAGTAGCTCGTCACTTACTGAGAAGGCTCATGAACAGTGGATTTGGTTGTGAAGCGAGCGAGCCCGTGATCCCCCCTTCCCCCCTCGCCCCTCGAACGTTGGGTTGCTGCGCTGCTGCTCATCCAACCTTCCATCGCAATCGACAGACTCCACCCCGAGACGGTACTCCGCCTTCCAAAAACCAAAAACTACAAACCACATGAAAAGAAGCAGTGCAGTCAAACCGCACTAGACTAAAATAACCACTCCTCGATCGCGCCTTAGGGCGATGTATCTGCACCGGTTCCTGTTTCGAAGCACCATCAGACAAGTACAGTACAGCACCAGACGACCAGTCGTGGCCTAAAGCTCTAGACTCTCCCTAAAGACCCCCCATCATCGACGCCAGCAACAAGACTTCGACATGGCCACCACCACCTTGGGCTACCCTGCATCGGATCCAAGCCCGGCCAGTTCTGTGCTCTCCTTCGACCGTCCTGGGATCCTGGAGTGAGCATCAGTGTGCTGCTCCAGCCGCCAAAAAAATGTCGAGAGGCATGGACCAGGACGGGGATGAGGGGTGATGGGAGATGGGAGATGGGAGATGGCACTGATGGGAGGCTCTGGTGTTACGATATCTCTCCTATTCCTACCTCATGCTCATCTGCGACTTTTGTACCGTGACTACCAGTCTCTCTCTTGCACGCATGAAAGGGGCGCCCAGTGGGCCCGACACCCATCAATCGTACAACCCACGATCTCATTCTCGGTCTCCAGCCCGATTTGGCTCCAAGTCCCAGTCCCAGTCCCAGTCCCAAGTTCCAAGCCCAAAGAAACAGCTACAGCTACAGCTATAGTACAGCTTCCCCCACCAACAAGCGGGCAAGCAAGCAAGCATAAGCTTAATGAGCAAAGGACGACGGCCTGTGCCTCCTTGGACCAGCCTCATCATCCACGAGTACCCTCCCTTTTCTCCCTCTCCCACGCCCTCGCCCTCTCAGGCTCTCCCTGACAAAGCAATATCTCTATACCCCTGCTGGACCCTACTCTCTCTTCACGCAACCCGTGCCGGCTCTCGATCGTCATTTTCAATATCCAGGTGGCACATCTCCCCTGCTTGTCTCCCGAGACCCAGTAGTTGACTAGTTGATGCGCTTCAAGGGAAGCCCCTCCCCTCTTCCCCCCCTCCCTAGATCATCGCTAGGGATTAGGAGGCCTGATCGTTGCAGTTGGCGTGCGCGCTGTTCACCTCCCCCACGGCACCGGCACCATTGGTCCACCTTCCTCAGCCGTCTCGCAACGAGCCGTGCCCACCACCGTCCCTTAGTCTAATATATGGTCTTACCAGCGTCCGATGTTCTCCTCTCCATCTTGCTCAGGACCTTCATCTTTTCGTTGCTGTATATACCATCCACTTTTGCAGCTACAGTCATCAATCTCACTTCTTAAATACCAGACCCTTCCTATACCTCATACATATCGTGATACTTTGAAATATCGTTGATCCCACAGAAGGCTCCCTCTCAATACGTCGTTGAATCATCGAATTTCGACATCACATTCTCCTTTCCTGGAGACTATTACACAAGGCCGTCATTAAAAACACCCCGTCTTCAAAGCCAGTCAAACCCAATCTAGTCAGCGATCCAACGATACCACGGTCTCCAGTCAGCTTACGTCGAGCCGTTACCAACACCTCACTACAGTCTTGAAGTCTCACACTATCTGATAGTCACCTCTAAACGGCCACTATTTAAGAGTCACGTCTAGCGGTAGAATTAGGTCACAAGGACCAACGGATCCTATTTCAACTGATCACGAATTCATCCGAGATTGAAAAAACACTCTCATCGCTATCAGAATGTCATCGCACCGAAGAGGACCATGGTCTCAAGCAGAGGACAACTACCTCGTACAGCTAGTTCACACACAGGGAGCACTGAACTGGGTCCGAATTGCCCAACTCATCGGATCAAGATCACCAAAGCAGTGTCGAGAACGGTATCATCAAAATTTAAAACCATCCCTCAATCACGACCCAATTAGTCCAGAGGAAGGACTTCAGATTGAACGACTGGTAGGCGAGATGGGCAAGCGATGGGCAGAGATTGCTCGACGACTTCATGGCCGTAGCGACAACGCTGTGAAGAACTGGTGGAATGGAAGCATGAATCGAAGAAGGCGACTCGTCCTTCGTCGCAGACCATCTGGTCCATGCACCAGTTCTTTTGACGAACAAGGACAACCTCTTTCTTTTGCCAGACCAGTCGCCAATCGCGCACTTACTATCACGTCTTCGGCTTATTCTCCTCGACGAGGTGACAGAGCATTACCGTCTCCAGCGGAGTCTGAGGCATCTGGAACTGAGTCCATGGATGATCCACCATCTCTAGTATCGGACTGTGGTTCAACCTTCTCAGTTTCGCCTCGCCTCGCTACATCACCCAGACTTGAGCTTCCTCCACTGCAATCTTACACAGCTAGATTTGACAGCAGGAGACCAAGTCTTCCTATGCTTCACTTTCCCGCAAACGCATTTCGAAGTGACTCTGATCATCAGCAAACACCATACACCCCTCGATTTTATGGAGAGTCAAAACTTTATTCGCCCAACTATTCTCCATCTGCCTATCGGCAGTCCAGTGTGTCGAATAACTTTCCACCAAGAGAGTTTCAACACGACTACCAGCAACATTCCATGACTGCTCCATCAACTCCGCTTCAACTCCCACCTCTACAAATGGGTTCAAAGCCTCACCCAAAACCGGAAGCGGGGCGCGATTCAAGGATGCATCTCTCGTCACTACTGAGTGAAGAGTGAATGAGCCTGTTTTTTCTTTCTTCTTTTGTTGCTTTGTCTGCCGGGAGTTTAAACAAAATACATTTTAAAATAGGGGGGGTGGTCTCTGTTCTTGTTCCATAAATTCACATTATTATTACTTGGGGAGGGGGGTGGAAAAGGCGCATATGTTTCGCTCTTTATCATGAGTCCATGTCGATATCTTTTGGGCACGAATCTATTTGTTCGGTATATGTATAGTCTTTTTACTTTATCCAGTAGATACCCGATAACGACGAATGATTATATATATCGTTGCTCAATCTCACATCCTTTTTATGGCAATCATGAAGCTCAACTCATAGGATTATGCCATATCTTTGAGTGGTTCTAGAAGAGAACGTAAATTCTGAATTTACTATACATGCTTCTTTTCAACGCGGGCGATTCCATTCTCGGTACGTTTCTGCTGCACTCGTCTTTCTATCAGCTAGTGTAGCTATTCATGGAATGTCGTTAGGATGAGCTTTTCCCCGCTGGTACTCGTATTGTACTTGGACCCCCTAAAATCTATAGCCGAAATCATCTCAACTTCAAAACATCACAGCTCAAAACACCGACTTAACTTGAAGGGCTCGAGCAGAGCCAAAAACCAATGTATTTATAGTCTGCCGTTAAGTTTCACACTACGAGTACGCAAAACGCTTTGCCATTCATCAGACGTTTTCCCGCAGCCACAGCGAATGGTCAAACGACTAATCAAGGCGAACTTTTCGTTTCATGCCATCCCAAGTAGCGGGTATTCGCACGCGACAATCTGAAAGGTGAGATTACACGTGCCGTAGATGAGATGCAAAACTTGAGCCTTTTTTACATACATGAGCCTTAATTTCGGGGCTCTGGAGGCAGAATCCGGCAGTCTGAAGTTCACTTCCAGGCCGTTTGTACAGACCTACGCTCTGTCTTGTCTCTTTTCGTACATTGCCTTAGCCATCATCACAACTTCGATTCCGATCGGATCGACGCACACACAAGGAAACATAGGTAGTTAGCGGTCCCCAAAACGGTTCAGAAGTAAGACATGGAGTTCACAGGCAGATCAAGACCAACAACGGTCAACTCATCACTTGAATCCGCCAGCCACGTACTCTTGCCTACTGCAGAGCTCGAACACGTCGTTTTATCCTATCATCGCATCTTTAGATCAGACCAGATCTACAAGTTCAAACATGCCATGTAGAAATGATTTCCGGTCGCCCAGATCAACGTCAGTCTCTCAGACAATATTCCAAGACTCGTTTATACTTGCACAATCGTCTCTCACCCGCCATCACATCCATCCCTACTCGCATCTACAGATACAGATCTCCACCACATCCGCTCAGACATGCCTCCCTCCCCCCCCCAATCCCNTTGCACAATCGTCTCTCACCCGCCATCACATCCATCCCTACTCGCATCTACAGATACAGATCTCCACCACATCCGCTCAGACATGCCTCCCTCCCCCCCCCAATCCCACGCACGTCAAAGATCTACTCCTCATTTCCCGACATCCCACCCTGTCATCCAATGACCTCCACAAGGCGACAGTTAGCACTCCACACCGGGGACCTCACCCGCGCCACCCTCCAGCCAATATTTGCTTTTCCTTGTCCCCGAGGGACTCGACGACGAAACGCATTTGCATGAGTGTTCTCCTCCCAAGGCCAAGTAAGACTTCCCCTCACGTCAGGAAGGTGAGAAAGCTGGCAGCTAGGTAGCTGTGCATTCTTGGATGGAAACAGGGAGTGTGATAAATATTCCTGGGACATGGTAGGTATGTAGTAGAGGAGCTCATTCGTCGTCTCGTCGTCCATACACGAACCCATACACATACTAAACCCCATACTCATACCATCCATACCCATCCTTCACTCCAAGATTGGGAGTTCCGGCAGCGGTAAGGATTTCCGATCTCCGAATGCCCCCAGGTAAGCAGATCTATATCAAGCCGAATGAAAAAGCAAGAACCAGGAAGGGAGCAACGGGAGAAGACTCCGTACGTTTACATATATCAAGTAAGTAACTCATCGGACGATCTTATTCCCTGGGGGTTCGCATGGAAGCTATTGTCCCGGCTTCTCCATATTACTTTACCTACCTGGTATTACTGCTGTACCCGTTCTGTAATGCACTATTGACACTTTGTAAGGACAAGGCTAGTCAGTGACCCATGAGGATGGAGAAAAAGAAAGTCAGCTATGCTGCTATGCTAGGTATGCGCCTGAGGTTCCCATAAACTCATCGTATTCTGGATGGCGTTGAGATGAATTGAGTCCCGTCAACGAAGGCATGACAGAGCTTGATCTCTCGTATACAAACTGCGGAGGGTTTTCCGCGATATGGTTGAGAAGCTTGGAAGCTGAAGCTTGACCCTTGGAAAACGATAGCAGGTGCAGGTGGAGACAACACCAGAAACTTTGAATCCGAGGGGGGGTGTTTATACTCGGCGCTAATCCAGTTTAGGCAGTGCTGTGTAGGTGCTGTTGAGGTTGTTCTTATCCTCACAGCATGAGCTTAGAACTTCCAATTCCATGGAAGTAACTCCCGAGGTCGTCAGTGCCAGTGGAGGTGCACTGCTGTCGACGGGACTCAGCTACAAGTTCGTGTTGGCGTTGGTCGCAAAAGCCGAGCTCGTCGTCGAGGTCGCCCCTTCCCTCTCGACGTGAAATCAAGTTGAGTGCACACCTGCCCTTGGCCTGCAGTGGTTTGAGTTGAGCTCCACCTCCCTCGGGTCTCTCGAGGTCTCTCTAAGTCCCTCCTGGCTCCCACTCCCTCACCCTCTCCTCACCTGCATTTACCGGGCTGCCACCTCTGGCTCCGCTCTCTCAAGACGCGAAAAAGGAAAGAACCCTACACCCTTCCCCCTCAAGGTGCACACTGCACTCGCCCTCAACCTGCCAATTCCCCATCACCACCGCATTTGAACCCTCATTCTGTTTCACGCCAGTGTAAGTAACGATCCATGTCAAAACCGACCTGCATGCCCAACAGTCGTGGTTGTGGTCATCGTCGGTCGTCGTACACCCCCGTCGCCCAAGAAAAAAAAAAGAAAAGTAACTGTCGCTATAATATCCGACTAAATATACTCGGTGGCACGGACCACCTGACTAGGCTGGTCCTGCCTATATTATGGCAGTACGACTTCTATACCTTTGACTCGGTGTATATTAATAATAGGAATAGTCTAATACTAAGGTTTAGCCTCTTCCTATATTACACCTTATATTTAATAATAAAGTCGAACTAATACTGATTAGTATTATGTATATATAGATCAGAGACTTACGATACTTTTAAGACTTTGTTTATAAAGCTATTTATACTATAAATAAGCTAAAAGCACTTAATAACTCTACTACTATAAAACACTAGAATACTATTTACTACCTTAACTACCTTCTAAAAATATATTATAGATACTAGAGATAGTAGGGTACTTATATTATCTTTCTAAAAGATAATAGATACTACTACTAGCGATCTAGATAGTCTTCTACCTCCTTAAGGTAAAGAGAACTATCTACTAATAGAATACAGTTTAGGCGGAAATACAGATATAGAATAACAAGCCTATCTTAACGCTTAGAGATATTAGAATATAAAGGATATTAAATAACTTAGTAATATTAAAGAACGTATAAGAGACTAAATTAATAGTATTACTAAGCTAGTAAGTACTATCAAGACTAGGGATAAATTTAAGGGTAATAAGATTAAGGTACCTAGAGTACCCTTATGTAACGAATACTCAAACTGGCTAACTAAACTTGGCTGGGTGTTCGCTGGTTGGTATGCTATGATAAGAAGAAGACTATCGGGTTGTTCACTTGGAAGTGAACTCGTTACTTGTATCAAAGATGTCAAACTAATATGATAAGATTGATAACTAAGTTGAGCACGAAGCTCCTCTCTAATGGCAGACATGCCAGTGTTATATAGAACCTTCTTGCTCATGGATCTGGTTGGATCCTAGGATCCCCAAGATCCATCCAGATCCAAAGATCCGTCACGTGACTATAATGAAATCCTTGGATCGCTTAGCTAGTATAGCCGATCCCTATTCGCTAAGAGCATGATAGTGCTTAACCTGTCAGGACGCCGCCTGGTCTTCACTCGTCACATGCTAACACGTGATTCGTGACACCTTAGTAGAATCCTTTAAATTTAATAGATTAATCGATAATCTTAATAAAGTACCCTCTACTAGAGTATCTAGAGTATCTTTAGTCTTATTATATAAATATAATAATAACAGGGAGGCTCTATATAATCCTTTCTCTAGTATTAGCCCTACTTATAACTAGGTAATTAAGATAGCTATAGACTACTATTAGTATAGAAAGCTATAAGATAGAGAACTTAATAGAATATCTTTAAGTAAATTTTATAGATAGAGTACTAATAATTTTAATATTAAATACTATAAAGCTACCCTTTATATATTTTGTTCTATACTTTAATAATATAGAGTATAGGTTAAATAGAATAATAGTATCCTAATAACTAGTTAAGTACTTTATAATATAGTATAATAATAAATACTATATATATAGGACTATAATAAGGTTATATATATAGGATAAGAGGGAGGTAAAATACACTTAAATATACTTAAGAAGAGAATTAGCGATTACTAACTCTTACTTATAATCTAGGAATAATATTATACTAATATTAGGTCCTTATAAGCTTAATCCTAAATTTAACTACTAGAATTGTGACGACACGCACAGCTGATGGACCGCGCACGAATGCACGACTACGCCTGGTGTAAGTTGGGCACTGTGGAACTGTCTATTCGAGGATTCTAAGCTGAAGAGAGAAGAGAAAGAAAGGACAGAAGCACAGGAGCTGGAAGCTCTTATATACCGGAGGTGTGCCAAGCCATAGCTAACCGAGCCGGGCTCGGGAAGCACGGGGCACGCCGGGTGCCAGCCAGGGGCTGGTTTGAGGCATGGTGGCGGTAAGAACCGTCACAAGAATAACCTATAGAGCTACCTATAGATCTAAAGTATATAGTACCCTAGAAGAGACCTTAAAAGACAAATACCTTATTAGTAAAGAACTTGTTACTATTACTAAAGGCTCTTAGAATTCGTATAGATCTATCTTTTAATAAGAATAAGACCTTACTACTATTAACTCCTAAACTACTAGTTTTAAAGAACTTTATACTACTAACTCCTTGTAATATAAGACCTAATATTTAAAACCGTATAAGCTATATATTTAATAGTAATAACTATAAATCTACTACTAGAGTACTAGAATCGATCCTATAATAAAAATCTTAATTATATATAGGTTACTATTAGGCTTAGTCTTAATAGGGTAATATATAACTAAATCAGGCTATATAAGCTACACTCTAAAATATATTATAACCGTAAGTACTAGGATATCTACCTAGATATAGTAGTAATATAACTACTTTAAACCTAGTACTAAATCTATAAGTTTAGTAAGGTTTCCTACTACTACCGGCTTAAGGCTATATATAGCCCTATTAATATAGATAACTACCTAGTAGATACTAGTAGAACTTCCTATAGATAAGTCTTATCTATCCCTAATAGTTTAGTTATAATCTAGTTAGACTACTACTACCTTTAGGTATTAATCTAGACTCTCGAGTAATTTAGAGCCTTATAAAGATATATTAGGATAGTATAAAGTATAGCGGTATTACTAATGTTTTTAATATGAAACTTAAGATCTTTTATACTACTTATAACTAATATAGAGTAACTTAAGACCGTCTTATAAACGCCTTTCTAATTATACTTAAGGGAGCCGTATTAGACTATTATTACTATATAATTCTTAGATAAAACTTAGATTTTATAACTATAGTATAAGTAGTATAAGATAACTTTAAGAACCTAGGTTATAAGAGATATCTATAGAACGAATAGGATAAATATATACTTAAATATATTAAGAGAGAGAATCTAGATAAGATAATATTATAATATTTTAATATTATAATAAGTAAGCTAAGAGAGATCTAGCTAGGATTAAGTCTATTACTTTAATAAGATGATAACTTCTACTAGAGTATTATTTATAACACTTAAGGGAGCGTTAAATATAAAACAGTTATTATAAACCCTCTAAATATAATTTTAGACCTTAAATCTAACCTTAAAAATATAATATTAAGCTATAAGTTTTAAACTAGAATAACATATAAGAAGGGTTATATTAAAGCCACTTATATAATAAACTCTACCTAAATAATCTATAAACTACCCTATACCTTTAGTAGAAGTATATTATATAGATAGAACCTACTATAGATATAATTAATATAAAAATAACGATTCTATAGGTAGATATTAGATATATAAGAAGCTAGGTTATAGGTTGTTTAAGTATTTATAGGAGGAATGGGGTTCTTAGAAGGATAAGTTTTAGACTAGGTTCTATAGTAAGTTTAAGGAAGATTACTATAAGAAAGACTTTAATAAGTAGTATAGTACTTTTATTACCTAGTTCGAGCCCTAGGAGATAAGTAAATTAACTACTATAATATATATAATAAGTCTTAAGGATTCGGATAGCGATTTATTATCAAGTTTAAGTTTAAGTAATAATAACTCGAGTAAGAGTAAAGGTATACCTTTCTACAGTATTATAGAGTGTTTTATAGTTCATATACTTAGTAATACTAATATAAAACAGCTTCTTAACTAATCAAACTATATATCTACTATATACTAACTTAGGTTTTATACTATATACCTAGAGATTATAGAAAGCCGAGACTCTAGAGTTATAATAATACTTATAGTAGATAAGGTACTTCTACCTATAATACCTTTACGCTAGGGACCTAAGAACTTTTATAGTATTATAATTAATACTAGTATATCTACTTTTAACTTACTTAGATACAATAATATTATATATACTATTTAATTAATAGTTCTCTATTAAAACTAAGTAATATTATAGTTAAGTTTAGTATAGGAAACTCTATAGCTATTAGATCTATAGTAGTTAAAATACTAATTAGATATATTGAGTTCTATATCTTTCTAATTAAACTACTGTTTATCTTATACCTTTAATAGTTAGATAAGATATAAGTAACGTTTAATAATATTAATAACTTTATAATTATAGTAAATAGTAATAAAGTTAAGGTTATATAACGATTTAGCTATCTATTTATAGTATAGGATTAGGTATACTATAACTTTATATATAAATTCCTAAACTCGCTAATAGAAGCTAAATTATAATGACTTTATAAGTGTTTTAGATACCTATCTATTCTACGATTATAGAAGGTTCTAGAGTAAGCTAGGTATAATATTAACTAGTCTATCCTTGAAAAGCTAACTAAATACTACGATTACTATACAAAGTATAGCCGCTTACTATACTAATTCCGCTTTACTCTAAAGGAGGATAAGGACTTTAATTATATAGTCTATATAGATATCTATTTTATTTATAGTAAGCTCGTACTTTATATAGTCGATAAGGCTATAGGATAGAATACTATATACTAGTTATAGGAGATATTAGTAAAATATATCTAGGAGATAGTAGGTAAATATTAGTTCTATATATTTTTAGGACTAATAGATTTGCTTATAACTAATATAGGAAAGAATTTTACTTTAAAGGAGTTTTAATTATATATAAATACTTTAGGAATGAGTATTAAAACTACTCCTATTAAAGTATATTAATCTATCAGACTTATTAAATGTTACTATAGTCTACTTTACTATACCTATAATATCCTAGTATAGGAGATTCTTGACTTACTAAAGGATATTATACTATAAATAGTAGTAAAAGCTATTGATAATACTATAGGACCTAATAGACTTATACTAATACTACTAGTTTTTAGGGCTTATCTAAAGATATAAGACTTTAAGTTACTATTAACTATAGTTATAAAGCGCTCTAAAATACTTTAGAAGGTAATAGTAGAAGTATATAAGATTAAGGTAAAGTAATAGGTTAATAAGGTATTAAATACTTAGAATAGTCTATCTAATTAGATTAAGGATCTACCTCTTAGAGCTAAGGTTTAGGTATAGTATAAGTATAAGAAGTAGTAAGGACTATATATCCTATAAGGATATAAAGGAGAAGATATAATTATTAAGATTAAGGGTAAACTAGTTCGATTTTAATCTATAGTTATTAAACTATAATATATAAATAAGGGTATATCTAATCTTTAAAATCTACTAGATATAGACCTTAAATATAGAGATATTATAGAGTATTCTAATAAATACTCTAATAAGGATTAACTAAAGTAAGGATATAGATAACCCTAAAAGTTAAGATAAATTAAGCTAGACTTCAATAAAGATAAGTAGAATAAAAAGGATGCTATACTACTAAAGCACGGTTATAAATAACTAAAAAATACTATAGCCGTTTATTATACTAAGGTACTTCTAGTTTATAAAGAAGGTAATATTATAGAACTAAAGTACTAGGTATATTTTATAGATAATAGTATAGTATATTTAGTATTTAATAATTCTAGATAAGTTAAGATAAGCGGATTAACTAATAATAAAGTCTTAAAGGTTATTACTATTAATTAACTACTACTAGATACTTATATACTTAGTTCTTGATTTATTAATATAATTAAGAACAAGGGTACCTCTAAGATATTGAAGAAATCTAGACTTATAGTTAAAGTATTTAATAATAATACAAAGTCTTTAGTTTTAATATAATTACCTAGGATCTAAAAGGTTAGTATATAAATTATTATTATACTTATAGTAATTAAGTTCTATAAGGATCTAATAATTAAACTCTAGCTATAAGATATTATTTAGGTATACACTTAATTAATAATAAACCTTAATCGCCCTATATTTATATAAGAACTAAAGGGTAGCCTATAATAGGAGAAATGATACTTTAAGATTATTAAACCTTTATATAGTATCCCTAAATTAGGTAATTGCTAGTATAATATATATATTAAATACTATATAGAGAAGCTAGATATATAGTAATCGACCTACGATTCCTACTTACTCTATATAAATAAGGTAGGATTTTAGGGTATAATTAGACTTTAGACTAATAATACTCTTATCCTTAGTAATACCGTCTTCGTAGATAAGGAGAAGGTAGAGTTAGCTATATTTAAATCTAAGCCTACTAAAGAATTAACTCTAGATAAACCTTTGAAATTTAATAGTAGTAGGATTACCCTAGTAAAGGATAGTACTATTATACTTACCTACGACTATAGAGATCGAGTTAAACTAGTAACTAATAGAGTTATAGATATTATTAGCGCTTATAGTATTATTTATAAGGATTATTCTATAAAGGATTAATATATTACTTAATAAGTACTAGGAGCTTATATAGCTATAGTATACTAACCTAAGGCGGTATTCGATTTAAGTATTATAGTATAAACTCTAAACCCTAAGAAAAGTAATATTAATATATTAAATAAGCGCCTTTAATAGTTAATCGATAATCTAAAGCGTAGACTTAAATATATACCTTTAGATATTAACTTACTAAAGCTTATATTATTTATAGATACTTCTTTTATAAACCTAACTAACCTTTCCTCCTAAATAGGCTGGCTATATTTTATACCTAGTAGATAAGGATAATAATACGTTTATTTTATACTAGAGTTCTATAAAATATAAACGAATTATATAAAGCGTATTAGTATCTGAGTTATATACTTTAAGTAGCGGTTTTAATATAGTAGGGGTTATTAAGTTAACGCTAGAGGCTATCCTAGGTAAGATACTTAAATTAACGATTTATATAGATTCTAAGTTAATATATAAATACTTAATAAAACTTAGTATAATAAAGGAGAAGCGTCTTATAATTAATATAATAGTATTATACTAGGCGTATAAATAATATAAAATCTATAAGATCCTTTAGATTAAGGGAACTACAAATCCTACTAATATAATAATAAAATTAAAGCCCTACTAGGTACTAGTTATACTTATTAATATAAATAAGATTAAGATTATAGTCGAAGAGTAGGTTAAACGTAAGGATATTAGTAAAGGGTAAAACAACGATAATACAGAGAGTTAGAGGATTTAGATAGATTTACGAATTACGAGGTATCGATAGACTTAATCAATATTAGGGGAGAAATCAATAGATTTGATTAGTTAAGGACTTTAGATAATTAGTTATTTGCACCGAGTCTTTTATTTTTAAAGTAGGCCTAGTGTCGCTATAATATCCGAGTAAATATACTCGGTGGCACGGACCACCTGACTAGGCTAGTCCTGCCTATATTATGGCAGTATGACTTCCACACCTTTGACTCGGTGTGTATTAATAATAATAGGAATAGTCTAATACTAAGGTTTAGCCTCTTCCTGTATTACACCTCATATTTGATATTAAAGTTAAACCAACAGTAACAAAAGCCAAACAATTAGGATTGGTAAATACCGGTAGCGGAAGGGTCGGTCAACTTGGCGCCCACCTCAAGAAGAAGGAAAAAGGAAGAAGGATTTTGCACATAAGGGCCGGCAGGGGAGGGACATTGATGCGTGCAGGTGAGAGGGGTGTGAAGGAAGTGTAGTCCCAACATATGCAGTGCTGCTGCAAGTACACAAGTAGAATAGATATAGGTAGGTATAGGTACCTTTATCTACAATACTGGGTGCAAGGAGCTTGACTATTCCCTTGTCCATCCCGTCATCATCGTCCTTCGTACGTCGGGACTTTAATCATACCGGTTCTCTTCCTTCGAAGACTATCTCAGGTACTGACTACACCATATCACACCAAACCCGTTACAGAAGAACACATCTACAAGATCTTCTCACCATCAGCCCAACCTATTAATAAAATCCCTCCCCTCCCAGAAAAATCAATGCCCAATCAATTAAGCGAACAAACCCCCGTCAATCCTTCTGACCCCAACGTTAAAAAACCGGTAGATAGAGAACCAATACCCCTGGTACCGTAAGACCAAGCAGAGAAAACAATCTAATGAATAAAAAAAGCAAAAAAAGAAAAATATAGAACTAAAAGATTTCCCGGGGAAAAACCACACAGGATCCAGGTATATTGTATACAGTACACAAACAAAACACCAAGAAGTTACACTTACACAGCGGCGGCTGACGTCTATCTCCACACAACAGGAAAACTGGGAATTGAGTAGGTAATGGATAACGTATTGCCTAGGGGGGAAAACCCCACGCTGTATTAATAATCCCTTTCCCATCCCACCGGTACAGTATCTGTCGAGGAATCCTTACCGTATGGCGTTTTGGTGTAAGTAACCTGGTCATTACTCTGTCCACGCTATCGCTATCCAATGTTATGATACCAAAAGTCTAGCACAACTTAATCTATTGTCCTATTTTACCTACCGAGGTTAGTAAGGAGTGAAAAGGTATTCATTATTCTAAACGATTTGTAGAATTGTTGTAGTTGTGTGACGTCTTTGGGATAATATTTTTATAACTTAGGTAGGGGTGTACAGAATAATGCCCGCCTCTCTTATACAGCACCCCTGGGTACAGTATTGGCCGGATTGTCTTCCACTCCGCCTTCGACATCCGGATAGCATCTGGTGAATGGATTTAACAAGGGCAGAGTGGAGATAAATGACGATTGTTTGAATTGAAGTTAGGAAGGAAAATTCAAAAGGAGGTTCTGTACACCTGTGCCTAAAGAGTACACTGGAAAGAAACCCCGCTATAATAAAGAATCCTTGGTTATGGGACAAGCCCTGTCCAGTACATACTTCATACCAGATCTTCCCGAAGCTTCTTTGCTTGACAATTGATCGAGTCCTGGATTCCTACAACGAGCCTTTGGAATGGCATTAAAATTATCAGGTAGTCCATTTCACTATCGTCATAAAACAAGAGTAAGGAATTGGAAGTGAGTAACCAGAGAAGAACTAAATGGACCGCAGCTGGAATCTCGTATTTTGGCTATGATGAAGTGCCTGAAAGTGATTCGTTCATCTAAACAGCAGTCTATATATCCACCCCCAAAAATCCATAGGTAGGAATTAAGACCGAAGAAAATTAACATCCACTTATATGCCCTCAACACAAATACTGATATCTCGGGTATCTAGCAAAAGATTCTTTTGCCTGTTTGCTTCTCAATGCAAAAAAAGACTATCCAATCCATCTGGCGCCCAAGAAAAACACTTCAAGAGTAGAAAAATGCAAATGACCTCTTATGTCGCCCACTCAAAACTACCCAAATATCGACAACCTTTGTGAAACTCCGTCGCTGCAAACGCTTGCTTCATGAGAGCCTATCCAAGGCCATGTTTCTAAATGTCACCCCCCCCCCCCT
>CAJVRM010000075.1:22197-65221 GCA_911693285.1 Hymenoscyphus albidus | reverse complement strand
GCAGCCCCCCCGTCCCCAACCCAACCATCTAACTCCAGCCAACCCAGGTTTTCTATAAGTAAATATCTCCGCCTTCGTTGGCAACCCATCTACGCCACGCTTCGCTGTATGCCAATTCTAAATCTCTCACCCACCTCCTTGTATCAAACAAGGCGCAGGTCCACCGACTATCGAATAACAACCTTCGGAGCTCTACAAGTCTGCCATAGCCTTCCATTTGACCACAAGGTAGCCTTCGGAAGGACATACTTAGAGCAAGATTCGTAGCAAAGTCTTCGTATTGATCATCGTCTTTAGCAATTAATTCCTTGGCAGCCTGGTTTCCTGCTTCTCCTCGAGGAAGAGCACCCTTCAGGATGGAGGCTGCCATACGAGAGCACATCTTGTATTGGTATCGAGGAAATGTAAGAATGGGTGTGCTTGACCATAAAACATCTGCCGCCGTCGTATGCGCGTTGCATTCCGGAGTATCCAGAAAGAGATCGCAGACTCGGGCCCTGGAAATGTGTAAATGTTTGGGCGCAACGTCCGTAAATCTAATACGTTTTGCGACGCTTTCTCCTGCCCAATCCTTAGCAGTGCGCCTCAGATTGCTCTCACCCAAGTCCGGAAAACGAAGTAGCCAAAGTATAGCATTTGGAACTTTATCCAATATTCTCAACCACGTGCGGAACGTGGTGGGCTCAATCTACCAGCAAGTTAGCATTTCGCATTTACAATTTTACTGAAGCAGTGAACCACTAACCTTATACAACTGGTTGAAATTACCAAGAATAATTGTCTCGTCTGAAATATCGGGGAATATTTCCTTTCGCATTTGCCACCGTTTAGTTTGTTCCTCTTCCCAGGTCAATCGCCGCCCCAAGGGCTCCGATTGGGCGTGGTCGCAACAGAAGAAGGTATCGCGGCAAAAGATGATATTCTCGGAATACACCCAATCCTCATCTTCGTGCGATTGCTGATCTAGCACCTGATCTTCCAGATCAAGATTCCGTCTCCAAGGACGAAGTGTGCTTGGTGGAATAGCTACCTCGTCAGCCAACAAATAATCGCACCATTCGGCGCCCAATGTACCCGCGAAGCCCATAAATGACATCAGAATAGGTGCTGGCCGGGCGGCAAAAACCTCATTTCTGGCACCTCTGGTATAACCATTCAGATTAACCAATATATGGATTTCATCATGGACAATCTGGTTGACCAAGCGATCAGCTGGCCAAGTGCTGGCGTCATGGAAAACTGGTGCCTCCCGTTCGATCTGCTGCCTGTGCACGGAGTTGTCACTGGTTGTAGTAGCATAGCAGAAAGCTTTCGCTCGAGAAGGATCATGGAATCCAAAAACAGATTGCATTCTAGGGATATATGTTAACACGAATGTCAGACAGCAGCAGTATTTGAGGCACTTACAAGTGAGCTAGAGGATGGTTGTTGAAATCGGAAGACACGTATCCAATGTTGAGATGGGGGGTTGGGGGAGATGGTGGTGGAAACACCGATGGTGGCATCCATGGAGCGCGAAGTGTCGAGCAAGATATTCTGAGAGCATTGCGCTGCGAGATCATACGAATGTCCTTAGCGGATAACGGACACGTAAATGTGTGGAAAGGTAGAACAGTAGGTGCTGTTGGGACAGACAGGCTACCGGGTAGCTGTGGTCTGGGATAGAAGGAGCTTGGAAGTTGCTTATTTTGGACATGTTTGTCCTGATACCATCGATGCATTGCTCTCTTTATGGATCGCTCGATGAGTCGGACAATGCGGGATCCTTCCCATCGATGGCCTGCCCAACGACCAAGGACAATCTGAATGTTGCTTTTCTTCTCTGCCATCCATCGTCCGCCGGTATCAGCGATCTCTAGTTGTCCGAGAAGCTGATGAAGCGTTTGTTCTTGTAGAGTCCCACGCCCCCAAGCTGAACCTTCCTTGAGCTGCTTCGTAACGATGTCGACCACAGACTTCATCCAGCCACCGCCATTTCCATTCATTCTAGCCTCAATAAACATGCCCTTCTCATCAATATGCCAACGGTCTTGCCTTCCATTATCGAGAATGACTCCGCCACGTCCAGCCCAGTCGCACACGGAATTGAGAGCGTTTGCAAGACCACATACGGCTTCGGCAAAATCAGGACTAGCAGCAACAGCGCGACGGTAAAAAGTGATAGCATCACTGGTGCGGCCTTGGTCCTTGACCGCATTTGCAAGATTGGCTAAAGCTATGTCGAACGAGCTATCACATTCAACTGCTTTCTCGTACATGGAAATAGCAGCGTCAAGTTTTCCAATATCTTTGAGCAGACTTCCAAGATTTGTGTAAATGTGTGCATGGTGATTGTCAAGACTGAGCCCGTAGTGGTAGTAAGCAAGGGCCAAAGCTATACCACTTCCAGGAACTATTGGAACCGCACCCATCCCTTGTAGAACTGGCATGGCCGCCGGGTCTCTCTGAATAGCGGATCGATACGCCGAAGGATGTTGAACACTAGCGAGTAATATTCCAACGTTGTTCGCAGTTGATGGGCTGGGTTGTAGAGAGAGAGAAAGATAGTAGAGCGCCAATATATCGCCAACGCCCGAGGGCATCCGCGAAATCCGTTGCGATAAACTACTATTAGACATAGCATCTTGAAAGATCTTGGCCAGGGACAGAAGGGAGTTACTTGTGATTGATATGGCAGCCTTTCGGGCAAGACCTTCTAGGACATAGCGGAGTCCAGGCAACTCCCCGTTTTTGGCAAAGACCAGTCTTGCTGTTTGCAAAGCTTTAGGCGGAGGCAGTAATAAAGGAGCTTGTCTATCTGGAACTGGTCGCTGTCTGAACTCTCCTGGCATACCGACCTGCTCATCTTGAGATAGTGTGCTGACAATTTGTCCTATGAGACCAGGTATTCCGTTAAAACTTCGACCAGCACTGATGAGAACTGCATCCTCGAAAGCTTTGGATGCTGCATTTATTTTGCCAAGTGCGTACAGCATGTTCCCTTTGGCGTGTACGAGAGCCAGAATTCGTCCATTTTCCGAGCCAGGCACCGCAAAGCCACTCGAGCCAAAACCCGGCTCCAGGGAAACATCCTCAATCTCGCGAACACGAGGCATTTGATAAATATTTTCGCTATCGCGATCATAATCCAGAGCAATATTCTCTGAGGACGTTCCCATGGATGCACAAGACTCACGGTCTGCGTTGCTGGACGTTTCGCTGGTATGGTCATGTGATTCTTCGGGTTTTGGCAATCTGAGTGCGTGTTCTACAAAATCAATAATAACAACAGCCTCTTCACCGCGATTATTTCCACAAAGCAACCCAATGAGATGCTCTACTGCTTCAAAATAGCTCGGTCGAAGTCTAACCGATTGCAACCAATGTCGCTCAGCTTCCTCACGTCTATTGAGGCACAGTAAAGTGGCAGCAAGATTTGACATCGCTTCCACATGCCTAGTTTGATGATTAGTGTTGCATCCCACAGCGAAGATATAAAAAAAGGAACAAGGAACTTACTTGGAGTCTAAAGCAATAATCTTGGAATACCAATCAAGAGCATCATGATATTGTTCCAATCCGTAAGCTAGACACCCACCGAGCAGCATACCGTCGATCCAATACCAGCCACTTTGTTCACACAAACTTGTGAGGAGATCAAGTGCTTCTTTCGCCCTACTTATAGGAGAGCCTGAGAGGTGGTGCAGCGGCTGAAACGAAGGGGTATGTGGACCTAGCTCCTGGCTAGCGGATGCTATCTGTGGTATTTGCCCCGAGCTACCCCCTGGCCAGCTGTTATACTCCCGATTTACAAATTGTCTAGGAGCTGGCCGGGATATCTGACTAGGCCGCCGAATGTTGTTTGCATCATTTGTGTCTCCGTTCAGACCTGCCCACTGAGAATTCCCTAAATAAGACGCTGGTTGACGGGGGGGTTTTGGATAGTAACTGGCCTTGCCGTAGGGCTTTGAACCATGAGATGGATTTGCCGACCTACTCTCTTTTTTCGACCGCTGAATGAAAGCTAGCAGGTCAACATATATTGTATGAGCCCATGAAAGGGTCTTTTCTGGGAATCTATGATTGTTGTTGGCTCTACTGGTCGATTCTGCCGTTGGTGTTCTAGACCCCTCAGAGTTTAGCGGATAGAGAGAGCCTTCGAATTGGATTGGGTTAAGTTGTGTAGGAATACTATAACGCTGATCTTGACCATGTATGCTGGCGTCGGGATAAGGGGAATTGAAGAGCGAATTTCCTACGGGATGAACTGGTTCCGTTTTAAGCGAAATCGGTGGAGGCCGAAAGGGGGGGGAAAACTCGAGCGGGAAATGGGATTGGCTCTGAAGTTCATGATTGTTGTACAAATCTTGATTGACATGGTGTCCACCCGGTCCTCGAAAGGCCGCAGGGCGATATGGAACATACCTTCCATCTGGCCAGTAGGGACCATACAAACCGCCGTCGTTCGATGCTGTAGGTCCTGGTGATGGTTGGAATGAAGGCTGGAGAACTATTGGCACTTGTGAACTATTCAATGGGTAGTAGGTTGGGGTTTGTTGCATATCCATATTCTCCCAGGAGTTCAAGGAAATTGAGGGGAGAGGGGATAATTGTGACCACTTTTCTGTCGCCCCGCCCCCTCGCGATTCCCCTATGCCAGCATTCATGCCACCATACTGGGGTGTTTGTTGATATGCCCATCCCGAAGCCTCGGGTCTCTGCCATGAACTCGAATTGTTTGAGGCAGCAAGAGAATAGTTGTTGGTCCGGCTGGCTGAGCCCTCCGATAGAGGAAGGACAACATGCTTCAAAGCAGGCGGTTTACTAGACCACTGGACGGGCGTACCATCGTATCCTGCTGCCAGTGTCCCATTCGGGGTCTTCCGTCGAAGCATATGCTCCGAAGGGTCGTTGTAAGAGGATCGAAAGGCTCCTCCATTTGAGCTCTCCCGGGCCAAGCCGGCGCGGCGCGTATCATAGAGGGGGTATGCACGGGGGAATGGTGTAGCAGAAGAAGAGGCGAAAGATCGAGCACTGCGAAAAGGTAGCGGTCGAGGCAGAGAGGCAGACTGGTCTTGCCGTCGAGGGTTATGGAGGGGCTCGAATGGCGGGACCGCAAAGCTAGGGCTGCCAAACTGCTGATGCTGCGAGAGGTGTCGAGGATGAGCAAGCTGGGGAATCATATTCAGTCGCTTGCCGCAGCGAAAACGAGAAGGGGGGAGAGGGAGCGCGCAAAAGGAATATATAGACTGATGCTCGTCTGCTTATGCAAAAATTGAGGGCGGCGGAAGAGCTCGTCAGCGCATCAGTTCCAAGAGGTGCCGATTCCTGACCGGAGAGGAGAAATTGATCTTTTGATCATCTCTGCCGTGATGCGCCGCAGCCCAGGTTGGGCGTCCGAGATTCTGCTTCCTCGCAGATATGGTATGCGTTCGCGCGGTAAATGGGCTCTCGAGGGCGTGCAGAGATGAGGGAGCAAGAATCGATGTTCGTGGAGATGCGGGTTCAGGTTCGAGGTTGGAAGATCTGTCGGCACGCCAGGCGCTTATGCTTATAGGCTGGGCTGGCTGGCTGACATAGCCACATGCGCTCAAGAGGCGTCCGGGTTCCTTCGGAGAGAAAATTATTATGAGGTATCCGAACAATCATCAAAGTCTAGTAAAGTGGTGGGGAGAATGCGTATGTTTTCTAGAATAATTGCTGTTGTCATAGATGTTTGATGTTCACACCCTCCCAAAGGCAAACCCAAAAGCGTCACTTAGTGCTACCTACCACCAGAACTCCAAACAGTTTCTACAGAGAATGCTCCGAAGGAAAATTGCAAAGACCAGCAGACACGGCACGGCTGCCTGCGCCGCATTACAAACACACCTCCGGGCGACCATTTCGTGCCACGTTCCACATTAGTATCTACGGAGCAGACAGATCTTCCGTCTTCAATTCACCTCGATTGGCATGTTGTCCCGAAATATATGGACCTCGAGGTCCATGGAGGACAGACAACGCGGTGAGTAGAAGGTCTTCAATCTACCTGCTTCAAAAATAGGCCGATACCACAGATTGAACCGATCCTCGAGGGAAGGGGGGTAAGGGCCAGAGTGTTTGGCAGGCGTGTGTCACGATGTTCCCTAACCAGGGCGAAGTTTGCACCAAACGTACACAGTTCACAATAGAGCATTCGGAAGGTGGTGGAAGAAAAAGTGGCATTGCTTGCACAGCCTATTGTGAAGTCTCAAGCCCATGATACCTTGCAAAAGAAACCCATATTCATCGTTTACTCATCTGGAACTGGAAGAGGTGTCAGCATTTAGCCATGCAAATACTTGGGGGAAGCCTACTCTCAATCTCTCCACTCTCGATATCGTCACTGACATCCTTTGGACTTCTTCCATCAACCTGGCATCCAACACTGAACGCAGTGCCCAAAATCTCCTTTACGGTACCCTTAAGTTCCTTTGCCAGTGACTTGAATCTCATTGTTCGGGCGATCTCGATGATCTCGTCCAAAGGAATGGATTTTGTGTGCTTAATGTTCTTCTCCTTCTTTCGGTCGCGGGGTGGCTCCTTGAGGGCTTTGATGACGAGCGATGAGGCGGAGGGAACGACGGAGACAGCGGCTTGACGGTTTTGGATGGTGAGCTTTACTGTGACACGGAGACCTTTCTGCAAAAACCAAAGTCAAAATCCCAATTCCAAAGCAACAAAAACGGCTATGTATCAACCCACCCAGTCACCCGTTGCCTTTGCGATATCTTCTCCGACCTTCTTGGGGGAAAGACCAAGAGGACCAATTTTGGGCGCCAAAGCGGAGGAAGCACCAACTTCGCCACCGGTGGCCCGAAGGTGGCTGCGACGAATGGATCAGTAATTTGTATTGTGCGCGCGTAAGTGTATATCGTGGGTTGGGTTGAGGGCAGGATTTGAAGATCGCACGACTTGCCGCGCGGGGGATGACTTACATCACCTTGATCTCTGTGGGGTCTAGCTTTGGAGCTGTAGAATCATTGTCAACTTCGATTCAATAACCTCTGGTGTACCAAGGAAACTCACGCATTGTGGTGATTTGTCGAAATTTGGTGTTGATTTTCTGGCACAGATTTTGGACTTCAATCCAAAAGCTGTATCAAAGTGCGGGTGCACGTGCCAGTTCGCTTATCCTTATCGGATAACGCCGAAGCAGGTTAACGCCGAATCGTTACCACCAATTGATTTTGGACTTGAATGTGTTCAAATATTTCAGAACATTACGCCAATTGTCGTAGTATTTTTTCCTCTTATGATTAGTCCAAGTAACCAGAAAATCTGAACGCTTTCCAAAATTGAATTAGGTTACGCTAACGAACAAGGATCCTCTACTACTTTTCTTGTTCACCAGGAGCTAGACTACTAAGCAGTGTTACCCAGCCCCAAATATTTCTGCAATCCTCGGAAAATGAATATCATTCCTCCAAAATCCGCGATTGATTTATAGATATTCGATCTGTCCAAAAGGCTTGTGAGGATGTATGAAAACAGGCCTCTCGAGACCACGGTCACTAATTTGTAGTGTTACCACCAGGCTCTGCTGCGTAAGATCTTACGGTAGGAAAAAGGAACCGTAGCCGAGATAGTATAAGGCAAGCGCGTGTCGTCGACTTGAGAGTCAAAGCCAACACATTAGTAGAGTTACGATCACGGAGCAGAGCATCAGCATAGTTGAGAATACAGGCATTGCCGCGGTTCATGCTCATTGTTACTTCTAGAGTTCTACTCGCGTCTGGAGAACACGAAGTCCTCACTTTTTACACCCCTGAACCAACATGGATGTCCGCTATTACTAACCGCCAACAAGACTCGTGATAGCTAGGTAAGCATCTGTGTCACTTAAGCCAAAAGCGTCCCTGCATTTCACGCCAGCAGAATTCGGTTCTTATCAGGTCGTCTCCAAGATTGCTCCTTAATTTGTTCCGCTAACCGCGAGTCTATCATAATATTAGCAGATGCTCAATAACAAAGGTGTTATTAAACTGACTTCATAAGATGGTCCATGAATGTCTGTAGAGACACATCATCTGTAAAGATGGTTTGTGCAGTCTGGGCACCAACTCCGCCATATGCGCCCGTGGTGTGTGTGGTAGATGGGTTGAGTTTGGACAACAAGAATCGTGCTTGAGATCCACCAGCGTCACAAACAATGAAACGAGGAAGTGGGAAACGGTCCGTGATGAGGTCCTGTATATTGTTAGCTTCATAAACAGATATTTTGATCGAGATTATCTTACTCTCGCGTCTTCTTTCGGTAGCTCCAGTAGAGAAGCGAAGTTCTCATACCCCTCTTGATCTTGATATCCAGCTTTCCTCCATTCGGCAACAGTTTCACCGTGGAAGATCAGAATGTGGAAGAAGGTATCCAGCAAGAGAATATGCGTTGGCTGGATGGAAGTCGAGTCAAGCAAGACTGGCTGACTGCCATCCTGGTCGAATGTATAAGAGTCCAGGGTTGGCTGAATCATGATGAGTGAATTACTGACGTCTTCATGATTGAGAACGTGTCGGTAGAATGCTGTCTCATCGGGCGAATTATTGAAAACCTGAAGAAATTGACTCCTACGCAGATGAAACATGAACTGTGGGTAAAGTGTGAAATTCTTTTCCAGTCGGAAAGAGGATGGATCATCTTTTCGATAGTCGGCGAATCGTGAACATAGTCGGATTAGCATTCGATCCACCCATCGAAGGACATCCGGGCCATCGTCAACTTCCGCTTTGAAAACTGCTATTCTCGACATGAGGACTGCGGCAGCTTCTTGATCGAAGGATTGGGCAATGGCTGGATCTCCAGTAGGTCCACTTAGGTTCCGGGAGACAGTGGTAACTCGGAGATGGAATTGGCCCGATGAATGTTGATAATATGTCAAGAACTGCATCATTCCTTTCTGTGGTGATTGTTGGTGTTGGGTTGGTCCACCTTGGCTCGTGATTTCGAAATAGATACCATAACTTGCGTTTGGATCAATACCACACATCTTCCACGAACATGTGTTTCCAATTCCACATTCCGTTTCTCCCACCGAGGTAGACTTCTTGTTCATTGATACAGCATGACCAATCAATCCAGTTACCTTAAGCTCCTTGGTGGTAAGGACCTCGAGAGATGCATTAAAACCCATGAGGAGGTTATCATCTCCATCCTTCTCAAAAATACGAACAAACGACTGTTTGAACATGGACGAGGTAAAGCTATCGGTCAGAACCATGTGCCCACCCGTCGAATTGGAAAGTCCCTTCATCTCCAGGAGCCCAACCTGATCTAGACATCCAGCGAAAATGTCGATAATATGTCCATTATGAGCAGTTCTCTTGGCAAGATTGTCATAGAACTGGCAAGTATTAGCACAGAACCTTCACATACAAGGTGCCCAACTCGACTAACCTTCAGTGCCTTTTTGTAGTATTTGATATTATCACGATCGATGTCATGGTGAGATCTGATAGGTTCTCTTAATTCTGGGCCAACCACCAAACCAGGACCCTCAGTAGCTGGTCCTCCTGCAAAAAGCATGATACGACCACCGGTGTTTTGGAAGGATGACTCTAAAAGACCTACGGCAACGCTCAAAGCCACTCCGGTACATCTCAGATTTCTTCTATCTGTAGCAACTGGCCAAGGATCCTTTTGTAGCTGCTCCAGAGCCTTGGTGAGCTGGAATTCGCATTGTGAAACGTGTAATAGGAATCGAGCAGCTGGTCCCATGGGTGGCATGGGGCGGCCCGGTTGTTGTTGCTGCATGCCGGGTCTTAGTCCTGGAGACACGAGCCCAAGCATTTCCTGAACTTGCTTCGCCGAATACTCCTTGCTGCCTCTGAAAACGTATGACTTAGGGCATTCTGTGTACCCGATTTCGTGAACTTGGGCCTATTTGAGTCAATTTCTGTAAGTCTCACTAGCGAACATACTTGAATCAACGTACCATGGTCCCGAATGTTACCAAACCGACCAAGGCAGTTTCTGGCAGGAGACTCAAGCTCATCACAAGAGATTCCTTCAACGCCGCCAAACTATCTTCTTCCTGGCAGGTATCGACAACATAGAGAAAGATTGGGGGGCTTGGGGCGGGGCGAGATAATCTGTACTCAATCGTAGTATTGGACGGATGAAGTTCCGGGGGTATCGCTTGTGCTGTGATATCTTTGTAGTGGGGTGGGAGGGGATTTCTGGACAAGCAGAAAGGGCAGATCCAAAGGCGTGCGCGAACATCTACCTGGCTATTGTATCCATTACTATGAGCTCAATCATCCTGCTGTCCTCAACTCACCAAAATGGGTTCAAAACTGATCGACATGGTTGCTTGCAGATAACCGGCTCGAATTGCAGTATTGGCGTATCGGGTTTCTCTTTCAGAGGAGTATATAAGGCACCGATTGGTACTACCAAGCGGGAAGCTTCCTGTAAATCGTCAAAACCCGGTGGCCCTGTCGCGGTGGATTGCTCGACTAACCATACGAGAACTGGGAAACACATTCCAACTCAGGCGGAGTCCATCCCGATCCTCAACCTCCGACCACTGTGAAAACTGTCAGCGCCGTGGCTATATTGGTGGCGGATAACCAACTTGTTCCTTCAAGGCCTCGATATCCATGGCGTAAAGACTTGGGCGAAAGGCTGGGATTTGATATCAAGAGTGTGTAGGTGGAGGTGGGTATGCTATCTGGCTAGCTCGACAGCTAGTACCTATAGCTCCCTGAGCTTTTTTTCTTCGAGGCACCCGAGGGATCGGATTGTTTGGAAATGCAGATATGCAGGTAGCAGAAGGGTTGCAGGTGAAGGGTTCGTGTGGGGAAAGGACAATTCGTCGGACGGCGGCGCAAACTGTCAGTCAGCGGAATCGTTATATGCTACCTAAAGCCCTGTAGGTAGGTGGGCGAAAGGTGTTCTGTTCACTCCGTCGGCTTCGGCTTCGGCCGTGCCTCCGGAGGTCGTTGGCCCCAAACACGTGAGTAGTCTTGGCGTGGTGACAGTCGGTTATTCTCCGGCTAGACTAGCACGGTGGAGACAGTTTAAAAGCTGCAAATTTTCGTGCAGCGTATCTTCTCTTCTCTTCTTCTCAACCACGCCAGTCTCTAAAAATTACTTAACGACAGCTTCTGCTTCTCCCGCAAGGACTGCTGTTTTCGCGCTGTGCGGAGAGGACACTACCCGTTGCTGGGCGCTCGTATTCAAGAGGTCATTCCGACTTCTCTGAAAAATCGGGAATCAGCTGAGGTTACATAATACACACATCAATTGCAAGCACCATCTCTCTTATGCATCTAGTCAATCGGCATGCTGGTGCTTCTGTGCGGCATGAGATGGGATGCGCTTGGCTAAGCTATGATACAGTAGATGCCCTCGCCATCTATTTCAAATTGCTATGATCTGCATGGGGTCTTTGAAAGGCCAGGGCCAGCAAATGCCAAACCTGTCATGTGCTGCCAGATTGCTGTGCCCGATTCCTCCTAGCTCACTTATGCCCAGTACTTCAACCCTAATAATGCGCCATCAGTTCCATGATGCTCTCTTCCTACCACAATATTGTGATGCGTACATGACAGTCGTCGAAGAGGTACCCATACAAATGAACGAGTTGAGATTAGTGGCGCTAGTATTCTCTGAGAGAGTCCACATGTGAAATTGAGAAGCCAACTCCATAGAGTCAAGCCCGCGCATGTATGACATGATGCTGCCATTGAAGACAGATGACGGTTTTGTTGCCTGGTCTGGTGACCCTCTGGTTCTATGGTAGCATCACTGGGGCTGGGGTAATTGAAGTTGAGAAAATTGTACGGAATGTGCAGTATGAAAGTCCACTGCTATCAAACCAGCCAGCAGGGATTTTCAAGCGCATGACGTATAATGGACTTCAATGGATGAAATATGTGGCTGAAGAACAGGAGGGTTAATATGCCATCTTGCTTCAGCCACTCATTGTGAAGAATGGGCTTGGCAGATAGGTTACTTCTGACACTTTTCAGATCATAATACTGATAACTATGCATCTCAAAAGTGACAGGAAAGGTAGTTGGGCAGCAGAATTAGCAGGATTTGGTGTTCGATGTTTGGCACTCGAAGTTTGGTACGAATTTTATCAATTCCCAACGCAGATATCCCTTCAGGAACTGACACTAGTTAGCTTGAAAGGTCAACTTCGTGACTCCAAAATTCTTCGGTTTCCAAAGTTACAGCGGAATATACCTCCGCAGAAATCACTTTCTTTGCTGGTGGAGACCCCCACGCCCAAGATTGATGTCCATGTCATTGAAAAGTGCCTGCTCGCTCAAGCCCCAGAAGTGGTTTGGTCGTTGCCCTCCCGAGCTCCATTACGAACATCACTTACTGGAACGTGTGAGCTGCAGGCCTAGGATAATTGATTGGGTCTCAATGAGAGTAGCAAAATTACATGTGCTATGTATCAAGACCCTTCCCAAGTTATAGCAATGATCTCAGAATAGTGTCACCCACTGGCCGCGATTTAGAAATGAACTATCGCACGATGGGATGGAAAACGTTTTTTTCTTTTTGTCTTCTTCAACTTTGGCTGAATGTGAGCATATCATACTTTTACCTTTTTTTCCAAATGAGGAAACTGCGTTCATGGCCAAAAGTCAATGGCGACCTGTGGCAAAGGTAAGGTGTACAGTATACTGATCCCCAACGCTCAAAAAACGAACAAATGCGAGATTCTGAGCCTGGTATGATAAAAGTGCTCGAAAACTTAAACGGCTCCAATCACACACGCCGTCGATAGCCCATGGAAAGACAACCGCAGTGCATGAAGTGCCATTGTAACAATGGAAAATCCTCTCAATGCGAAATCTTTTCTCCTCACCTTCAAGAAGCGGCCGATGCGAGGCCAGATTTCGGCTGTTCGGGTTTTGCAAAGCGCCATTTCAATTGTCTCCGAAAGTGAGGAAGGGTCGTGAGGTTGGGCGGACGACCTCTCTCAATTGTAGCATACAGGACAAAGAAACCTTGTGAACAATCGCAGTGCGACGTGGGTTGATGGATTAGCCGAGCTTCCCTACCCAACAATAAGGGGCACAATTGAGGGAGAAAACCACAATAGCTTGCTTCAACAGCATCACGCCTCTCAAAAGTGCGCAATGGAATTTTTGGTTATCATTGTTGTGCAGCAGATATAAGGATTCCTAATTCCCATTTCTCCTGCGAGCTTTTCTTCTGGGACATCTTCTTCACATCTTCATTCTCTTGACTTCTTTTCTCTGGAACTTTTCACTGTGTGGGTCATATTTTTTCTCCTTCTCTTTTCTTTGTATGTAAGATGGCCAACACCATTCCTCCAAATCGTCCCTGGAGTCCCGTCTTTGTCCTTGATCGCGTACCAGATAATTGGATCTTCGACTTCTCTCACGATGGCACGGTAGACCCGAAAGATTTGAGTATTGTTCGGTAGGTCAAATGTACGCTTCTAACACACGTTTGCTAAAAAGTTTCAGCCCATTAGATTTGACCTTAACCGACGAGCAGTATGCTCGCTTGGTGTCCCTTGCGACACCACAAACTCTCACACAAGAAGAATTCGACGGATTGAGCAGGGCTATCCATGAAGAGTTCCCTGAGATTTTTCAATCAGACGAGTATACTTTCATCTCTCATTGACAGAACACACATTAGCTAACCACCATTCCAGTCTTGCAAAATCTTCAGTGGAGACCCCCGAAGAAGAAAACGAGGAAGAGTATACTCTCACTTCTCATTGCCTGAGCACACAATAGCTAACCATCATTTCAGCTTCGCGCTACCTTCAGTGGAGGCCCCAGAAGACGAAAGTGAGGACGAGTATGCTCTCACTTCTCAATAATCAAAAAAAATCCCATTCCTTGAACACACATTCAATTTGCTAACCGCCATACTAGGGTTGCGCTACGTCCATTGGAGGCACAGGAGGAAACTGAGGACGACGCTAACGACGACCAAAATGACGATGACAAGGAAAAACTCAAAGACATCGAGACAAATTTGCGGGAATTGAACGGTATTCTCGCTGTGTTCGAAAATGATCGAAGTGAACGACGAACAGTCGCAAACATCCGCGCCCGCATCTCTGACCTGAAGAAATTGCAAAAAGAGATACAAGCGAAGCAGAAAGGTACACAAAAACCCCCAGTCCAAAAGCCGATTAAAGTTGAAGATATGTTCAACAACGAAGACCTTTACAATGCCACACCACAGCCGCCAGAAAAGACCGCAAGACTTACACCACCACCGTCAAAAAAACGCCCAAGAAAGCAGCCACCCAACACACACTCTCTCGCGAAAGCACCTCGGGACGTAGAAACACAGGAAGAAGAGGAAGAACCCCGCCCATTGAAACGAAGAAAGGCTCCCTCAGTTCCTGCCCAAGCCCAAGCCCCAGCTGAGGAAGATGAGGAAGATGAGGAACCTCGCCCACCCAAACGAAGAAAGCCTCTCCCAGTCGCCGCTTCAGTTGCCGCTTCAGTTGCCGCTCCAGTTGCCGCTCCAGTTGCCGCTCCAGCCCCAGTCGCTACCCCGGGCATGACAGGAAGCATTGGCGGTGGGTTTTCAACAGCAGAGTTCGCGGTACTTACTCAGATTCTCCAAACCTTGCGAGCGAGAGAAAGGGCAGAGGGTATGCTGCCGGCACACCAAAAGAAGGATGTCAGTTTGTTTGCATATGCTTCCCGAGAAATGGCGCGCCTGGGATACCACAAAAGTCCTGGTTCTTGTAAGAATTTCTGGAATAGGTACGGAAGGAAAGCGTCGCAGTATGAGGAGAGAATAGGAACGATCAAGAACCCTTCTCTGGAAACCTCTTCTCAGAGTAAGAAGTAGTGGAATTTGTTTTCTCTTTGCGGGATTGGTCGTTGTACATATGAAAGCCGGCGCGCTTACACTTGAAGTAGTTATAGTTTGCTTGATACAAATTTGAATTGATGAAATGTTTACAAGAAGTTCTAGATCTCGTCATAGCTAGTGATTCAATAAGGTATTTGCAACTTCGGTTAGCGAACCAATAATTATAATTACAACTAGGTTTTATCAAAAGTTGCTGTATTCATAAGAGATATCTAAACCATTAGAACAAAAGAATGTATCTATAAAACATTAAGGTAGTTTAAAATTGTACATCATTTTTTTCTTACAACCATACTTGTAAATAATCTGTTCAAAAAAACTTCTTAAACGTTCTCGTATAGTTGAAAAGGAAATATAATGTTTATAATAAATTGTATTATAGGAAACGCTTTGAAAACTTAGTACTTTGCGTAACTTAATTCTTTTATTTAACCTTTACGAATGGTTCTAGGTAAAAGTTTAGCTTAGAGATATATAAAATCAGTATATTATTATTCTAAAAGGCTTTTTATAAAATGTTTTTGCGTAAGTTAAGGACCTTAATATACTTTTCAAAGTCCACCGAATAATATCTTCTTATAAATCTACATTAGATATAAGTGTATTTGTTCTTAACTACTATTTAGCGTATCTCTAGATTTCTCGAATAGTTCTTAAAATTAAGTGGATAATACTTATATATTTTATAAAACTATAAAGATATACTAAAAAATCACTATTTTTAATATTCTACTAGAGAGGTTTTGTTAATAATTTTTATTATTAATTATAACACTTGGAAATATTATTAATAACGTTAGTACTTCTCTATAGATATAGCTATTCTGGCTCATGTATCCTTATTATACTTAAATTATTTTTCTACTTATACGTTACTATCCGTAAGATATTAGTAGTAAAGCTCGCGCATTAATCAATAATTAACTTGTTCTTATTACGAGGACCCTATGTTTTTATATTACCTGTTCTCTCAATCAAGCTAAATTTGAATCTCATCCGGGCTTTTAGAATCAAATGCCTTCTGATGGAAGCAATAAAGAAGTAAGTGCAAGAAACTGTTAACAGGCCACTGTTGCTCCCGTGCCTGAATCACCTACTATCACTTCTACTCTTACACCCCCACGAGTCGTCGCAGTAAAGACTCCCCGATATATGGACTCTCTTTACAGCATGGAACCCCATGGACCGTGTACACCTTTACATAAATTATTGATTTCTATGTATAAATTTGTACACCCAACATGAAGGGCTCAGAGATTTAGAGGCTTCGCCTTGTGGAAGCACGGAAACCAAAAGAGCATGTAGTATATGAACCGTCAACCCCATGCCAGGCACTTCCGTTTTCCCAAGTACTTTTACTGGTCTGAGTACCTTAGACTGAGTTTTACTAGTGTTTGTGACTAACCGAGCCTACCCATCTATATGTCAGAGCCTTTCTCCGCCTGCTCTTCGACTCTTTTGTAGCTACGGCGCCTGTAAGTCCCCACCGATGTCCCAGTCTCTTTATCCCCCTCCGCCTCTAAGTAAGTACACTTACTATAAATCTAACCTCTACCCATTCCATTTGCCCTTTTATCCTCTTATATCCATCCCTCCCTGTATGTAAGTGCACATTTTTGGGTATAGAGGCATATAGATAACTATCCCCTGCTGTCAGGGACAAAGTAAGGTATAATGTTTAGAATGTAAATTAGATACTATTTAAAGGAGTAGTAGTAGCTAACTAATATATATTGTACCCTAATTGGTTAGAGGGTTCTAGAAGGCTCCTTTGACTAATTACGAAACGTCGCTTAGGTAAAGCACGGGCCACATGGTATGTGAAGGAACGTTAACTAAGCTAAGGGGCTCAGTCTAGTACGCTCCTGGCATGTTCCGTAACACCTGCAGACCACAGAGTTGCAAAAAAAGCGTGCACTCGAAGAAGACATAAGTAGATGCGATAAATAGGTCAAATCGAGGCTCAAATGCTCGGAAACACAGTCTGGTTGGCCACATGATTTTATTTTGCGGAGAAAATGTTATGAAAGTAGACACCTTTACTCCACCTAGGAATGCACGTTTTTTTGCAGCTCGGTGGTCTAGAAGAGATAAAAGTATAGAATAATCGATAAATCTATGATGGGAGTCAGCCACTGCCGGCTCCCATATAGGAGTGCGGAAACCAGTGAGGAAGTAATGAGTTTTACTTTCATACCTCAAATGATCGATGACCGTCGCACAAAAAGCCAGTCATTGCCAACTCTCATTGGGCTGTATCTGGGATTCAGTCAGGGACCTGACCCTTGCCCCCGAAGGGTTAGAAGTGTTATTGTCACTAAAAGGATTTCTCACATTATTTCTCATAGCTGTAAATGGCTGTGACAATAGTGTGAAAGATAGCTGTTCCTCTACCAGCCTCCTCTTGACAAGTAATATTACTCTGGCATAACGCGCACCAGTTGATTTTTTGGATTTTACGAGCCTAATGTTTCACGCAACTTATCGTTTCTCAGGAAGTTCTTGAAAACGGACTGGAACAATCTCCTCTTGTAAATAAACATCAGGATCTGACATGATTTTGGAGGTCCTTCAAATATCTACTGGAGTCCAATGAAACTCTATTTGTTCAACATGGAAGTCCGAATTGTTTTACTCCTTAATATCTTCTTTTATAAAGTACAGAAGTCCGATAAAGGATTAAGTATAAAAGAGCGAATCGAACATAGATTAAAGGACATAGAATTATAGTATAAGCCGGATTATATAGTAGTATTAGTCTAGAATAATATATAAAATATCTAGTATTTACTTATTTCTTCTACAGGGCTAGATTCTTCCTAGGAGATACTATAACACTATAATTAATAAAGCTTAAATAGTAAAGTAATCTTAATAAATACTTGTATCTATAGTACTTCGTAACGAATCAACTTTAATATCCTTAGCTAGAATCAAAGAATATCTTGTAGCATTACTGTAGTGAAACGGGATTCTGTAATAGAATTTTCGGTTCCGCGAGCCTACGTTATGTTCTGGTATGATGTCGTATGCTCAAGGATCTCAAAATCCTTCATAAGTATGATTCTCGTATCAGTATAAGTTACCTTGCTATTGAGGCACCTGATTTCATCTCGGGGAGTTTGAAGTGGAGCAGATGTATAGATTGATTCCTGGCATCAAAGAGGTCTTGCCTGTGAGACGAATAAGGTGGTTTGAAGTAGTTTCAAGGGTCAACTTTCGCTTTGAGGACACTGCCGCGGTGCTATTTACGAAGTACGACTCAACAGCACGAACAGTGTGTCATAAAATAAGATGTCTGTTTTACAGCGTAAGTCACCCTATTTACCCCAAGCATCCTCTCCCTCTTAACGGACGGGACTTTCGGAAAGATTTATCTTGATTTCACTTTTCCCAAAGTTTAAAGTTTGCTTGTTGTCAATACGAAAAGGCCATTCTTTGCCCTGAGCGTAAATGCGAATCCGAAGCACAAGGCATTGGTCCTTTCCCGTCAAAGTTTCCTTGAACCTTTGCAAAGCCCCCCCTTCCCCCCTCAGCCCCTTTCCCAACGATTGGCTGGAATCCGTTTTCGTTCGTCCCCATAACACTTAAAGGTGGGTATGTATATGTAATTTACGGACGTTATTGTTCTCATGGAAAAACTGTTACTTCGAAATGAATATAATTCTTTGTGATTCAGGTCCCTTGGGCCCCTTCCATAACAGCAACGGCTGCTGCCATCGGTCGGGATTTCATTTGGTAGAATCTCAACGTGATCAAGTTAGAGAGAATAGTTCCCAGGGGATAGTAAATGCTAATACCTCCGTATTCCGCCCGCGAACTCGAACCCGGAAATGCTGGGATCAGTTGCCGATGTAAATACGATCCGAACCCACTATATTGCCTTTAATATGCAAAACCACATGGATCTTAAAATAGAAACGCCGAGGAGAGCTGTGATTTCTGGCGTGGGCAGTACAGGATTCTACCTCTTGTTTCTGCCCTATAATAACAACGAGTTCCCTTTCAATACTACAAGTTCTTCCCCTTTATCGCTCTCCATCTTCTTGTAGATTATCTCAGTACACCCACCCAATTTTCTGTCCACAATTAAATTCTTCTTCTCACTCAACAAAGTTCACGACTTAGTTAAAATGAAGTTCACCATTGCCACCGTTACTGCACTTGTCAGCGTCGCCGCCGCGAGCGTCGTCAACAAACGCCAAGGGTTGGCCCAAAACTTCGAGTTCCAGGGCTTTGCGGCATCCTGCGCAGCGGACAGCGACTCTTGCACGTAGGTAGCCATATTTCCGGGGTGATAATGCCGATGAATGGACTCTTTGCTAGCACATATAGATCGACTGTAGCTAACCTAAGTGTAACATACAGCTTTTCGTTCAATCTGAACGGCGCCCGACCGTGCTCTGCAAAGGAAACAGCCTTCACTGGGACTGATGCAAACGGCGCCACCTACAAGAAGCTCCCCAACATTGGCCAAACTTACTGTGGAACCCTAGCCTGGAGTGCCGCCCGAGGCGCTGATGGCGTGTTTAAGATTTCTGCAAGCGACAAAGGGAGAACTCCTGCCCTAACGGGCGCAGTCGATATTCCCGCTGCTGAATTCACGGTCGTAAATGGCGTCGAGGCATACAGGGGTACCGGCATCATCATTCTCTATGGATAAGTGTGGCAGTGGAATAGTCTGGGAATTGTACTAGTATCTCACAAAAATATATGGTTTGAAATCAGACCTTTGGGTGGAAGAATGCATTTCACTGTCTGAAGTGACTATTAGAGTGAGAATATAAACTTTCATTACTACTCACTCTGTCATTCAAGTTACTCATCACAGGCAAGACTGAGATAGACAATATAAATTGCTAGCTGAATGTGTGCCTTAGTATATCATCCTTTCTAGAACCAGTGATATGGAAACAAGACGTAAATATTCGCTTCAATACTACAGTACGTCAAATCCTTCACGTACGAGCTCGAGTAAACGCTTTCCTTTTTTCAGCTCAAAAATGTAACTATCGAAGGTTGACATGACATCACCATACAGGAAACCAATACCCGAACAGCATTTGATCCCGAAAACAACTGAGCGCATACAAGAAGTACACATGACACCGCCCAATAATGTCTCCTTGAACGGTGACCTCGTTTCTGTATGTATGATAGTGGAACTTAACTCTTAATGATGATTTGAGTCATGTAAAGCTACACTCATTATACGTAAGCACTAACTGTAACTAATGCTATTATAGCTATATTGCCTTTTTATTTAACCTAGGTGAAATCTTAAGACGGTGTTAGAATAAGTTAAGCCCCTTTGATTAATTTTATTAAATAGTAGATCGGCTTGTTCGAGTAAGTATTCGAAAGCTTCTACAAGTACTCCTTTAGCTTAGAATATAATTGTTTGTTATATGATAGTTTCCACTTATTTGTTTTTCTTTACTCGATATCTGTAGACATCCTGTACTAACAGGTTACTGTACTCGCTCTTGTATTATATAGGAGCGGCGGCGACATAGGTTCAATTCCTATGTGGTGCTCCAGGACGGTGAAAGCACTCTACTTGAGTATCATCGTTATTAGCCCAGCAATTGTTGCTTCTGCATGTAAAATACTAAACAAGATAAACAATAGTCTCAGACGGGGTGTTTTACCTGATACCAAACAAGAACTAGGGTACGATCTTTAGTTTCATAGGAGAAGCGCCTATACTTTACTCATATCAAATCTGAATCTTATTGAAAGATGTCGTCAGATTCTAGTCAGGTTCTAGCCATATGACTATATGCTTCCTTGTTAAAAACTATTGATTGCACTTGATGGCTAAGCATTATCAAGATATCAGAGCGGACGCAAGATTACAAGTTATAACAATTCCCCGCGAGAGTGCTCGATTCTAGTCAAGCTTTAACCCGAACGGTGCAGGAGATAGGTTCTGCGTTTGCGGAGGCTCGAGGTTCCAAAATCCTTTCGTCATTGTACCACATGAACACAGAAAATGAAATCGGCGCATGTGGAAAACTTGAGCGAATGTTGGCTGCAATACAAACCAATGGTAACAATGACGGAGGTGCGGGGTTGAAGTGAATGAATTGGGCTTCAACTGGGGGGCATCAAACTACCAAATTCGTAGGCTCGTTCAATAGCCTTCAAACCGGCGCCTTCTACGCCCAAACTCCAGATTTGAGAAGTTCTTCCCCGCTTCGGCATGTACCCGGTCTGGGATGGGACCTTAGGATATGAGGGTGCAAAACATCTTCAGCTTTTTGCCATCCTGTTGACCAGATCTTCAGTAGCTACGGTTGTGAAATCCAGCAATCCACTTTTGGCAATGGTCTCCGTGTGTCTCCTTGGAGTGTTTATGGCTAGGCCTCCTCTTACTACAAATCTGTATAAATTCGTATTTAGGGCTCGAAAAATGCGAAGGCGTGGAGATGCCTTTTTTGTTGGGTTGGGTTCAATGCCGTCGGAGACACAGTATGAGACCCATAATTATAAGCGACACTTGTCTTCCCGGTTGCGCCAACGCCAGAGCCAACCAACGATCTCAGCCTCATCGCCTGTCAACTTACTTTGGACGGCACCTCAGGACCCTGACTTCATATCACATATCCATCAATTGTCTTTCCTCAGATAAAAATCTGATATATTCACCGGGGTCCTTGTGGAATCACCTTTATGCCATCTTTCTGACCTTGAAACCTTCACCTTTGATCTAATCGCAGCCTCGCCTGTGCTATCACCTACCTACCTACCACCCGTTCCTCAATCGGGACTTGCGCCTCACCATCTCAACCTCTCCATACACACAAGCGCGCAACAATCATCTTCACATAGAAGCCTGCAGCGCCGACAGCTTCTTCTCCTTGCTCGCGGCACCTACTCCGGGGTACTGCTTTGCGGTATCGCTACCTCAATTGTCACTGTCCCTCGACCGCGCATCTATTCCGTCAGTATGGCGCACGACATGGATATTGATATGGATCTCGACATCGGGGTATCTGCCGACGACTTTGCAGTTCCTGAAGTTGACGATATTCAAATCGATGTAAGAGTCTACAATGCTTCCGGGGGTTTTTTCACCTTTTGACTAATTCGCGCATTGTTAGTCCAACAGCCAGAGTGAAACCCCAATTCTCAATGCACCGGATACCCAGACCGATCCTGCATCCCTCGAGCTTGTACCGAACAAAGTCCACATTCGAGGACTTGATAACCTGAACACCGGCCATGTGCGAGCTTTTGCGGCAGAACATTACACAGGAAGTAAGCCGGAACATGTGGAATGGATTGATGATAGCTCCGCAAATTTGGTTTACGAAAGCGAGGGGGTTGCCCTTGAAGCTCTGAAAGCATTCATTGAAGTCGACGTCACCGATGTCATTCTCATCCCACTTTTACAGTCAGTTGCCGCAAAGCGACTTTCTACTCAACCACAAGCAAGTCTGGAAGTTCGACGTGCCGTTGTCGGAGACCGTAAACAACCCCGGGCTCGTGAGCGTAGCAGATTCTATCTTTTCAACCCCGAATACGACCCAGCAGAACGCCGAAAGAGAGGAGGGAACGGTGGGAAAATATACAGAGACCGTGAGGATAGAGGATATCAAAGTCAGCGTTATGATGATCGTGAGCAACGGAATCGTGTACGCGGGGACGAAGAGGCAGGATTTGATGCTAGTTTGTATGACGATGATGACGCCGCTTTGGCAAGAAGAGCCGCGAGAAGAAGGGAATACTCTATTTCTTCAAGCGATTCTCAAGAACGCCGTGTACGATCCCGTGGAGCTGCTGGCAAGGAATTATTCCCAAGCGACGAAGGCAGGAACAATGGTCGATTGAGAGACCGGAGTGCCTCACCACTTCGTGACGACAGCAGAGATAGGAGAGACGACAGAGACCGGTACATCAGGAAACCACGTGCTGCAGCCGAAAACAGACTGAAGGCGGAGGTAATCAAGGCAAAATTGAGAGAAGCTGCTCCTACAAAAGAACTCTTCCCTCAAAAAGTCAATGCCAGTCATCGCCGGTCTAGCGCGTTTGATGCTGCTGACGAAACGGCCGACCTTTTCGCAAGTAAAATGGCTGTTCCGCTTGTTGATGGACCATCTGATGAACGCCTCAACTCCACATCAAGCACCTGGGACAATATCACCGGCTTCAGCATCCGTGGGGCATCCAAGGCTCCTGCGGTTCCAGGATTTAGCATCAAGGGTGCGGCGGGTGGCCAAGTTAAGGAGCTGTTTCCGGCCCATTTTGGTGACAATACAGGAAAGGAGCTGTTCTCGGGAGGCTTAGAAGGAAGAGGACGAAGAAGACAGAAGGCCGAAGATTTGTTCTATTAAAAACTCTTCTGAATTGGCGTTTCAATTTGGTCATTTGCCCACTGTATAGCTTTGGCGTGAGCATGGATTTGTTCGCAATGAACAAGAACTCGGGGTGGGGGATTGTTATCAATTTTTAATCAAGGGAAAGGAAAGCGTCACCTCTGAGCGCATGATTTTGTTGGCTCCTTTAGGCACGACAGCGACTGAATTCTAGTCATTGGGTGTGTTTCCTTCACCCAGACCACGTTTTATCAACTCCACGATTTACCAAAAATAGAGCACATTTAATAGGATTCAAGTTCAAGGTGTCGCTCATCTGCCAACTCAGAAGATAAAGTGCTTGCAGGTGAATGACCATTAAGCAACATATACTACTCTCTATGTCTGTAAAGAGTATCGTCTTCACTTGAAGTATAGTAAATGGCATCGTTGTGATTGTGAAATGTGGTCTTCACCAAGAGCACCTTCCTCCCAACGCAGAATGACGAACCAACCATTCGACTTCAGTTGCTTCATCACCTCAACCCCGTCATCCAACCCGTCACCCCAACAACTCACCACCCACACTCGTAGACTAGACGCAAACCTGCCATACAATTCATAAAATGAGTGAATGGTTGCGACCAGTCTTTACGCGTACCAGGACCCCCGTTCAAGGCAATTTGCCAGCATTCGATCTCGACAGGCCAAGTCTATCCACTGAAGAAAATTACCACGACCACGAGGAAAAGGGCAACATGACGGGAACCACCAGAATGCGTCCGTCGTCGAGAGTATCATCTTATATTGGCTTCCGACCAAACACGCCCCCAACAGCGACACATGATGTCTTTCAAAGAGGGACTGCGTCGTTTGAAAACCCAACACGGGATCCAGGGATGCTATATCACAAGCCATCCAATGATCAAATGGCCGAGACGCTGAAGGTTATCATGATGACTCGATCCAATCTCGAGCCCGTTCCTGTCGAGTATAACTACTGCATCCTACATGTTCTTGAGGCATATCAGGATTTGACAGTGCAGGTTAACGCGAAGCAGGAGATCATTGATGAGTTGAAGAAGAGCCATACGAAGGATATCAAAGAGTTCGAGGCTTTGGCCACACAGTGGGAGAAGAAAGAGCAAGACTATAAAGCGGAGTTAAAGAAACTGGAGGTGTTGTTGTCGAAGACAGAGGGCGGCATGGAAAGTGTAGTCATGGCGCGATCGAATAGTCGGGTTCACGGCGCGAAAAGAGCTTCTGATGAGATGAGACGCAGTATTGGCACCATCAAGGAAAGGCATGTTGAGCGAAGCTCGATGGGCGAGGTATGTGCTGGCTCCCTCCCCAGCGACCTCGAGTAATTCGGTACTCTATGAAAATAATCATGCATATGGGTTTGCAAACGATTGCTAACCACTTTCTGCTCCAGCCTGGCCAAAATGTAGAAGATCCGAACTTCATGGCAGAACACTCAATGGGCCTCCCTAGAATAGACACCTCCGTTCCATCCGTCTCCCATTGGACGTATCCGGCAGAGCAAAAGCGCGATCTCCCGCATCCTACCTCAACATCAGAGATGGGCTCAGATGCCGATGCGATGAGCAGTACCGATTCTTACAACGAAGGCTCAACGCGGAGCCGGGGACGTGGGCTTGGATTTGGTCTTGATAAGCCTCTCCCAGATATGCCAGCCTTGGAGAAACCAGGTCATCGAAATAGAAGAGCAAAGGCTAAAACCGACCCCACAAGGACAAAGCTACCACTTCCTCAACAATTAAGCTTTTCCTTCAAACCTGGCGATGATAGCAGCCTCTCAGTGGAAAGAGAATCCTCGAGCTATAGCAAACAAAAAATGCTAGATGATCTTATGCGACACAGACGCTCCGTTGATCCTACCGAGCGGTCAGAAACTCCGATGACAAATACCACTCACTCGAAAGACTCCACAGTATCTCCTTCTCGAACACACACACCCGTCAATACTCTGAGGCCAGAGTCTAGAACTACAACCATAAATACTGCAACACTCCAAACACCCCCTGAGCGTGAACCAATATCTCGTGGCACCTCGACCAACAGTGTGATTACTGCCATCCGTGATAATTCAGGACGGAGCAGTGTTGCTGGTTCGAGAGCTGGTAGACCGTCAAATGATAGAAGCGGTGGAAGTGATGAGGCGGTTACGGCCGCGGCGAGAGCCTTCAAAAATATTGGCAAGAATGGCAGTGGTCCAAAAGTCGATAGGACAAAAAGCCCGCACGGAACAGACGGTCAAAGTGAGGTTGAGCTTTTGGTGAAGAACTTGGCGGACAAGAGAAGAGAGAAGGGAAACGGAGTTGCCAATCTCCCTGTCAATAAGGGATAAGGCTCAGTTTTTGTTTGTGGACGTGCTATACGATATGCATTTACGAACCCATGGTATTTTGCTTCAGTGATTTGTTGGGGAATCGTCGCATGAGCCATTTTAAACTGCGAATGGAACGTAATAATTGATTCGTGTCTATTTTTTGTGTAGAGGCTTATTCCCACCCACGGCTTTCTTTGTATTCAACTTCTCCCTATACAGCCCTCTTCTTCTTCTCTTGGCGACTGCGTTTACTCTTCCCGCGTGCGAATTTAGTCATTACTCTGTGTACTTTTCGATCGCTTCTTCCATGTTCCAGTATTTGAATGGACTGGGACGGTTATTATACATAGGGATCTTAGCGTTGTTTGGTGAGCCTATCATGTGCTTTTCTTTCTTTTTTGTGGAGCGAGACTCGAAATTATATAAACGCGGATAATTATCTCTTGAAATATCTACACTTTATTTCAAGATTTCTCTTTTTTCTTTCTCACATTCCTCTAACATCAGGTTCTAGCATGTCTCAGATGAAGAATATACATTGCTGAGTCTTTTCTTCGATTCTATATATGGTGTATATACCCATTGTTTATGCCTGATACCACTGGCCAAAACAGCCATGTTCAAAGCTGGATCGCTAAGTCTTGATTGGATATCTGGTGGTTTTAGGAATTAAACTTAAATCGGTGTTAATAATGGATGAAACCTGGTCGATCATGCCTCGAAAACTAGCTCCTCGGTGCAGCAGGTAAAGGACACAATACTACGAAGGTATCTCGGTCCATGATCTAGCGAAGAATGCGTCGATGATCCTTACCTTGTTTTTATATCGCAACGCGACTAATCGCACTTACCTAAAGCAACTACCGTGACTAGGTACCAATATACACTTCCCTCCTTAGCGATTAGAAACGTTCAAACCCCTTAAAAAGGAACCTTATCCGTCTGAAAAAACAGGAAGACTCTACCCACCCGATACCCCTTATCCCTTCCCCTTAGACGAACCAGTAGGGTTCGCCTACAGCAAGGGAAAACCCCACCAATCTTTTCGCCCTATACAGACTTAAGGCCGGATTCTTTTTCGCAGGGAACAGTATCTATAGCAAAGAGGCTCAAGCCTAGCGCCGTGGTGACTTAACCAGGCGGCATAATATTAAGTTTTAGAAGCATGAGAAGCGGTATTTAGGGATACGAAAGGATTTGGGATTTTTGTGGGCTGGGAACCAAGCTATTTGCCAGAAGTGTCACCATAAAATTTGCTGTAACCTTCCATCTTCGACAACGTAAACAACTGGTCTTGAAAACACCCGAACATGTCCATTCCGCAACTTGAGAAGAGCTCTGGACCCCGCTCCGTTTCCCAATTCAAGAGAAATTCTCTCGCTCCTCCTTGAGTACAATATAGATCTTAATTTGGAAAATTTATTCCGTATTCGACCACAAGATTGTGCTGTAGGGGCAGAGCACGGGAAGTTGCACGCCGTCTACTCGATGCTTTGGAATCGAGTGAGAATTCGAAGGAAAATGTCTCAGGCCACATGGACTATTTCGGCGACACAGTATTCCGTTATGTTGCTAAAAAAGGGCATGTTAAAGTTTTAGAGATACATCTTGAACGACTCGGAACAACACAGTTAGAATGGTTCTCCGGGTGCTTCTAATTCGATTCCATGAGAACCATTCCAGGTTTTCTTGAAAAACGTGACCGAGAAGAGAGTGGGAAGGCCATAAATTTTCAATTTATAAGGCAGACATTATCATTTGTCTTCTCTTTTTAGTTCAAGTCGTTCCTTTTCCTTTCCTCCAATTCATTGGTCCGTATGCCTCAGCCAACCGAAAATTTGTCTCCATCATTTTCTCTTAGATTCCACACATTACGTCCAAACTCACCATTTGTGAGCCAAAAATAGTCATCTTTTACGAGCGGAATGATTTCTGAGTCCGAATCGGAGAAACCCTCAACTCCGCGAGTCGTCGTGCGTGGAGAAATTCTCAAGGATGTTCTAAGCCCAAGCCATCGAGAAGGTCAGAGTAGTACTATAGTAAGCCTCACTCATGCGTAAATCATATAAAAAACTGGCAGTGGAAAGCTTTGAGTTATGCGCCCTTTGTTAGGTTACATGCTGACTTCAATTTGAAGGATAATTTCGGAAACGCGGGGAGGTTATCCGTGTTTCATTTCGTTCAGAAATACCTCGAATTTTCTCTTCACGGTCACTGAACTTACAAACCCAGGTTTTCTGATTTACGAGGAACGTTATTTACGGCCAGATTTCCTAAACATGATTGTGGATCTTAGCGGAATAGCAATTGAACAATTGGTGAACCCCCTTTGGACTCTGGTGGACTCCTCATCAGTAGTTCCACCAACGTCCACTCGCTATAAAAAAGTTCGTTATCTATCTTATATGAGTGTCTTGTTCATCTGTTGTTTTTGTTGTGATATATTCGACATTTTGATTGGTCATACCGTGCAGTAGACCCACTTGTTTGAGTACTATAAGTACTCGAACGCTTCAACTCCTTTAGCCAGACTTAGGCACGATATAAACGTTTCGATATCGGGGGCGGAGGTCTACGATAATTATTATATTGTAAATATATAGACGATACAATATCTGCTTTTTAACAATATCCGATATAATATTAATTATTGTTACACGTGACCTAGAAAAACTATAAATCTATCTCCGGACTAGTTAGTATGCTTTATTCTCCCTAGCTCCCTAGCTCTTTAGGCCCTAACAGATAATAATACTACTACGACTACTACTATTATTATTACTATAACGCTCTAAATTTAACTAAAAATACTACTACTTAACTCTATACCTAGTCTCCCTCATAGAAACCCTCTTAGAGGTCGCGAATAATTACTAAAACGAGCCTAAGCTAATATAATAGCTAACGAGCCTATACTACCCCCGTACGTCGAAGAAAGGCTCCGAAGCTTAAGGGCTCTAATACTTTTATTTTTCGATAACTAAACCCTTTCTATATATAGTATATAATAGATAAGTATTATAATTATATAGAAATCCGTTATATATAGCTTAGGTTTTCTTACTCGAAGAAAATCGCTTATAAAATCGTTACTAATAGAAACTATAAGTTCTACTATTACTAGAACTATCTATTTATTCCTATAATAGAATAAGCCTCTAAGATTACCCTAGAGATACGAAATAAGCTAAAGAGTATATTTAACATACTACTAAATTCGTAAACCTATAATAAACGCTATTAGCTATTACTTATTAATTTAATTATTAAAAATAACCTCTTATTCGACTTTGTTATATAGCCGGAAATAAAGGAGTTTATATTATTCTTATCCTCTAAAACATAGTAAGTATCTCGGTGTGACGGTTATGGTCACGAGGGCTGGATGTCACATGCTCGCTTAGCGAGGCGCTAGCGCGCACGACCTGTATTTAGTTCCCAGCTCTCTCGAGCTCTCCTTCTTTCCTCGTCTTTTGTCCTAAGAATAGAGTGTTAATTATTCTGAGTTCTACCTGAAGCACGTCTGTCACAGTTAGTAAAATACTAAGAAACTTATAATTTAAGGAGAATATTTAGAAGCGGCTAGGTAGAATTTAATAAAACTTACTAGCTTAAATACTAAGATTATACATATACGCGTAATAACGTTAATTACTATTTACGCGATTAAACTTAAGCGTATATTATAATTACTTGTCCTCTAGAAGTAACTCCTACTAATTCTTAACCTTCGTCTAGAACTCGTCTAGTATAGTATTATTTAGTACTATATTATCCTAGGTAATTAAAAGAATTAAATACGTAATATTAAGTCGATTTATAACCTCTAGGAGCTTTTATACTAGAACTTATCTATTATATAAGAGATTAATTATTTTAATAATATCTAGAAGTATAGATTCGAGAGTAAAGTTGTTATTCGACTAGTATACTATAACTATAATATAATCGAGTTTATTATTTCTAGACTATCTATTAGTTATTAATAATATTCGACTACCTAAAATAATATACTTCTATAATTTAAGTACTAATTAATCCTTATTACTTTCGTATCTTAATTATAAATCCTATATTAAAGTTCGCCGAGTGTGACAGACGTGCTTCAGGTAGAACTCAGAACAATTAACACTCTATTCTTAGGACAAAAGACGAGGAAAGAAGGAGAGCTCTAGTGAGCTGGGAACTAAATACAGGTCGTGCGCGCTAGCGCCTCGCTAAGCGAGCATGTGACATCCAGCCCTCGTGACCATAACCGTCACACTAACAACTTTATAAGCTCTCGAAGCTATTAAGGTAGTACTATAGTAGTACGGATCTAAATATATTCTACCCTATAATAATATAATACTATAAACTCCTACCCTCGACGGCGGCCTTTAAGAGCTTAACATCTTCTATAAACTTCGATACCTTTATCTTATTTTTAAGTTATAAAAGATTACTTATTTCGAGCTAAAAGAAGTATATAAAAAGAAGAAGATAACGTTCGTTAAGCTTATATTCGATATACTAGTATAATAGAATTCTACTAATTAGATACTATCCGCCGCGCTAAAGATAGTACCTATAATTAAGTCTATCCTATATAAATAATAGTAGGATAAGTCTATAAAGCTAATATAAACCCTAGATAACTCGGACTAGAAAACTCTTAAGGATATAGCTTTGTTTTTTAATCTATTTTATTATCCTACGGTTTAAATATAAGCTAAGAAATATCCTATACTTTATAACTCGATACTAGAAATCTATAGCTCTAGTAATAACTTAATATCTAGATTTATAATAATAACTTAATATCTAGATTTATAATAATAACTTAATGTTGTGCTGGGTCTACTTTCTCTTTTGCTCCACTTCCTGATTTGATCCACTTATAGCTCTGCTGCCTAAATGCTTCATGTCTGCCTAAACCTTACACTCTTTATATAAACACCTTAGATAGCTACCTTTTACAATGCAATCAATCCTCCATGACCTTCAGTACCCAATACCCTTTCAACCCAATACTTAATATCTAGATTTATAATAATAAGTAACCGATTATTTGAATCGTAGCGAAAGCTACCCTAGATAAGATAAACACGTACTGTGACGACACGTACGCAAGGCCCACGGTGTAGGTTGTGGAATCGTAGAACTGTCAATTAAACAATGATTCTAAGCTGAGGAGAAGAGGAGAGCTCGAGAGAGCTTCGATCTAAATACTTGGTGTGGGTCGCTAAGCGAGACCACGTGATCCGAATGGTGGTGACGGTTAGAACCGTCACGTACTATAAGGAGTATATAGCTATATAATAAGTATCGGTAGCTATCATTTATAACCTATAGTATAAACTATAAGTTCTCGAATATCCCTACAAAGTAGTAGGTAGTATAGATACGCCTAATTATAAAAAGTCGAAGGCTTACTTTAAGTACGTCTATAACGCCTATAAAACTCGTACTAAAAATATCGTTATATACGAAATATAGATTACTTATATAGTAGTAATTCAAGCTTAACTTAATACTAAATCGGATTCTAATTCGTTACTATTATCCGAGTATTCAATTAAGGATAAGTCTCGAAATAATCCTTTTTAGGGCTACGAGGCTAGTAAACCCGCGATACCAATAGTACGACGAGACGAGTTAGATAGATAGCTAGAGAAGGGTATAATCGAAAAGAACTCTACCCTAGAAGATATACGTTAATTCCTTATATACTACTAGGATAATGTAACGAATACTCAAACTGGCTAACTAAACTTGGCTAGGTATTCGCTGGTTAGTATACTATGATAAGAAGAAGACTATCGGGTTGTTTACTTAGAAGTGAACTCGTTACTTGTATTAAAGATATTAAACAATAAGATAAGATTAATAACTAAGTTAAGCACGAAGCTCCTATCTAATAGCAGACGTGCTAGTCTTATATAGAACCTTCGTTTCTATTATAAGCGACAAGAGCGCCAGTCGCTCCAGTCACGTGACCGTAAGCAATGAAAATCCCTGGATCGCTTAGCTGTCCTAAGCGATCCTTATTCGCTATAAGAAACCTAGACGTGCCTGTCGAGGGTTGCGCCTCTTATTATAACAAGCATTACGTGAACACGTGATTCCTGACAGATAACTTTCCTATAATTATATAAATTACTCTAGATTATCTTGTAATTCCTATAACAAGCGCTCCCTTAGAACGAGTATTTAGTAAGGCCGGTAATTTCATATCTCGAAAAAGGGGTCTTATTTATAGTAAGAACGTTCGTTATATATTATACTTATAAAGCTAAGGTATTATACTAGATAGCGACGACGAGATTAAGGTCGAAATTAATAAGGAAGGTAGGATTATTAAACGCTAGCATATAACGTAGTCCACAAGCGAGTTGGATTCCCAAGCGAAATAGATTTTTTTCTTGGCATATTATAAATTCTTAAATATCTCACGACACAATTAATTAAATTAATTACAGTATTCAGAATCGGAATCCTCACATATTTCTTCTCCTTTTTGACAAGTTCGTATGTTATGGCCATGTTTCCCACATAGTCCACAGCGCCGGCGAGGTACTAGACTCGGGCTCGTACAATTACTATTTTCTACTAAAACCACTTGTTCTTGCGAATCAACATTACTAAGGACCCCTAAATCCTGCGCATCTTAGAGAGTAAGTGATCCTCCTTCCTGTAATCGGCGCTTTTTCGTACGACGACGCCGACTAAGTTGATCATTTGCTGTACGAAGTGTAGCATTCTCAGCTCGTAATAAAGCTACCTCAGTGATTGCACGCTGTGCACCCTTTGCAAGCTGGTCTAGGCCATATAGAATCTGGGTCGGAGAACTATCTTGGTGTCGTACGACCTTGTTTTGTATATATGACGTCTGGGAATATGCCTCTGTTATGTTATTTGGGGTCTTTGGTTCCCAAATAGCTAGGAGGCTTGTTGAGGTAGATGGACGTGACGGAGTCCTTGGACGTATATCAAGCTGTGAAATCACAGAATCTGGGTCGTACGGCACTAAGCCAGATCCTCGAAATCCTCCTCGAATGTTTGATTCAGTCATTGTCGTACGAAAGGCAGTATAGAATGTTGATAAGAAATCCTCCTTAGAAACATATGTAATGTGGAGTCGCATTAATTTCTCAAGTTCAGCACCGTACGACCTTTTTAACGCTCGAAAACATCCTACATCGAGTGGCTGGAGTCTATGAGAGGAATGAGCTGGCATGCAAAGAGTAATAATGTTATTACTCTTACAAAAAAGCTCAAAATCGACTGAGTGGTGGCTTTCATGGCCATCAAGCACAAGCAGCCGGTGAATGCCCTTCGTACGAAGCTTTGTATGCCGATCGAAATGAAAAATCCAATCTAGGGCTCGCTCATTTGTTGTCCAGCCATTTGTAGTTACAGCAATTACCCAGTCGCGTGGTAATTGGCTGTTTTCGTACCAGGAGGAGAGGTGGTTCTTCCCCGCCAAAATGATATATGGAGGCACTACAAAGCCGTACGACCCAACACCTTGAATTACTGTTGCCCATTCCCGGTTTCCTTGCTGTACTGTACGAGGCCGAGAAAGTCTTTCGGTACTTGTAACAACCATTTCTGATGTAATTTGGCCCATACAAAACCCAGTCTCGTCAAAGTTATAAATATCCCCCTCCTGAATCCCATATTTGTCAATTTTTGGAGTGCCAAGAAAAAAAATCCATCTCGCTTGGGAATCCAATTCGCTTGTGGACTACGTTAATCGATTTGTTTTATTATAATTATACCTTATTGTTGTGCTGGGTCTACTTTCTCTTTTGCTCCACTTCCTTATTTGATCCACTTATAGTTCTGCTGCCTAAATGCTTCATGTCTGCCTAAACCTTACACTCTTTATGTAAACACCTTAGATAGCTACCTTTTATAATGCAATCAATTCTCCATGACCTTCAGTACCCAATACCCTTTCAACCCAATACTTATTTACCTGTCTTTTGTTATCTTTTTATCTCTTTAATAATAGTATTTGACCCCGAAAACCCCTCCTAAAATAACCCTAAAATATGCTAATTTTAGGTATAAAATATCGATATCGTCACTTTTCAAACGATAAATTATTGGTATTGTATGAATATATATCGGCGATATATCGCGATAAATATTGCGATAATCCGATAAATATCGTCATCGTGCCCAAGTCTGCCTTTAGCACATATCACAAACGATGTTTATACCAAAATCTGCACTTATTTGTTTCTTCTAATTGATAGCAGTCGATATATTTATAACAAACGTCTTCTTTGGGTCGCTTGGTGGTTGCGCTCATACGTCTCAATTATATCATTCCTTAAAAGTGAGAATTCTCACATTGCTCTTCGATTGATGTCTATCGTTCCACACGCTGACTTTTCACCTCTCCCAAATATAATGATGAAATCTTACACAGAGCAAGTATTCACGAGCTACATCTTTGCTAGCGTTGTCAGATGCTTCTGGATGCTCTTAGCCAGCTGACATGAATGTTCATATGAGGCTAGTCTAGAAACATAGGATGAACACCTCCCATACTGAACAGCAAAACAACCCCTCAAGAAGGACATCAGATGTGGAACTAGCGGTGAAAGAAAGAAATGTGTTGAGACGACACACCCGCGGATCGAATATGTATTCATCATATCGAAATGCTTACATGGTCAAGACCAAAGTAGGAACCGCAAGAAAGGCTCAATTTGTTCTTACCTGATTTTGGAGTATATAAACATGGCCTCTCTGGCACATTTCGAATCCCATCCCATCACTTCCTTTTGCCTTGCTTTGCTATAACCACGGGCACCTTACCTTATTCATTATCTCACACATATCCCACATATATTTCCAAACCCAAAAATGCAATTCAAGCCTCTCTTCTTCCTTTCTACTACAACCCTACTCTCCCTTTCACCCCTCCTCATCAGCGCCTGCAAGTGCGTCAATCCAAATGGAGGCGCAAACAACATCGGCCAAACCCAGTTTTGCTGCAGCCAAAACCAAGGAACCTTCATCAGTGGAGAGGATTGCAGGGCTAGTTCCATCTCCAACCGCTTGAGCAATTTCCAGAGCTGCTGCCGTGGTGCGGGTCTCAATTCGGATTGCAGTTGCCCTACTTGTCGTGAGGGCGAAGAGCTTGAGGCTGTGAGCAATATCACTACCATTCTAGGTTAGATTCAAAGGTATGTGAAAACAGTCTTCGGTTTCTGAGGCGACTTGTTGGTGTTAAGAAGAGGGCTAATGCTGTGATAGGAACTTGAGTTTAGCTTCTTCTTGAGTTGTCGAGATTAGACATGTGGAGGTGCATTTTATGAGATACGATGGTTTTCTTAGGCAGGGCGTAGAATTGAGGTCTGAGATATGGAACAATCTTTTGGAAGAGCAGGAGCATTTAGGAACGGCCAAGTTCCATCTAGATACAATTGACACTCGTTTATACTCCTTGTGAACTTTATGGCTATTCAAGTCACGTCCAGCGGATTGGTGAAGACGGTCGGATGTTACTTATACAATATAGGACACCCAAAGTGAACCACACCAAAACTAATTCTCGACCACTTCCACACTTCCACCACAAAACCACAACAATAACAGTACTGATTAGTAATTGTAATGTATCAAAAGACGCGCCTTAATTAGCTGAACAGAACGCACTTACTAGCTTTATTTATGTACAGTTATATAAAATGTGGGGCTCACATATGTCGAAGGTCTTGGCAGTTTCGATTTTTGGCTCGCTTATTTTAGCCCCTTGTAATAACACTTAGCTAAGGCTTATATAAAAAATTTCAGTAAGTGCGTTCTTATTCACCTGGTCTGATTACTCTATACCGCTATTAAAGATATAGTTTATATTACTAATCTAAAGAGTTTTCTAACTAAGGTCGAAATGTCCAACCCTCGGGATCTGGACTTCCTTTCTATTCTAGACCCCCCCCTCTAGAACAATTCTATACTATTTAAGATTTAAGTAGAGTTATTCTATGGAATATATAGAATTTCTAGATGGAGTTTATTATATGACCCGGAAAAAAGTCCTTCTAGTCCGACAAACCAATAGGAGCTCAAATTTGGCTTATATATCCATAGATACATACCCACTAGGTAGTAGGTCGGGCACCTTAACTACTCTAGCTAATTCAGAATATTGTAATATAGAGAGTGTATCTAGTACTATTACTTACTAATCCTTCTTTATATGTGGTTAATTACTAAGCAAACTACTAGGTACTAGTATTTCTATTTACTAAAAACTGCCCCGGAATCCTAGATTTTAATTAGCTAGAAAAACATCTGGAATTATATAGAACTCCTAGAATTCTAGAGACTAATCTTTAGAAGTATTCTATATAGAATATTCCACCTAGAATTCTATAGAATATGGTTCCATTTGCCGAGCGTTGGAAATGTCGGTTTTGGTGTGGTTCACTTTGGGTGTCCTATATTATATCAGTAACATCCGCCAGTGATCTGCTACTTTCGGTCCCCATTCTTGGTCGGAATCTTTCTCTACAATCCAATTCGCCACGCTTGTTATTTCACCTCGTGTCGCATGGTGTCGTTAGTGAAATAAATATCGCGCCGAGCGATGTCATGGTAAAGAAACAAATAACCAGACCAGTGATTTGGGCTATGCATGTAATAAGGACCAGCGTACTCTAGGGTTATTCAAGACAACTATACACTCAGCTATTTAGATATCCAAGAACATGACTTCTTGATCTACATACGCTTTATTCTACTTAATAAAACTAGATCTCTTACAATGTGCTCGCCTCTCGCTTAATGCTCAATGAGTGAGTTCCACAAACTTATCAAATGAATGCTGATGATTCATTACCTAAGTTGTCGAGAACGTTATTTATTCTCCCAGGGACCTTGGAGGAGAATATAATTCGGTTTCCCGAGATGCCGTTTGACTTAACTGTTAAAAGGCTTAGTCCGTTTTCCCTGAGAACCTTTTCACGGTAAGAGTCGCGGTCATTGCTCAGGACATACCTAGATTAGAATAATATATTATTCTAAAAGCCTCGCCCAACTGATATTATTACGAGAGTCATTTAGGATAATTCAAATTAATATATCTCTATTAATCCAAGTTATTTAGGACCATTAAGTTGATTGTAGGAGGAGTTCTAACACAATGGGGGTTTAAGGGGTGTTCAGAGTAATGTACGGGTCTTTTATATGTACAGTATTGGGATTCCCGAGACTGATCTTCATATCAGGAAGGCGTTTGTCATCAATGATTTATTTCAATTTATTACAGCTATTTACGAATATCAACTCATCACTTCCAATTAATCCATCAACGCCGAACCAAAGCTCCTAAATGAGATCGAGGTCTTCTCAATCATCAAGCGATAACCCCCAAGAATCCCAAACAAAAGAAAATCAGAGAGACATGCCCGTGTCCAAAAAATCCGAAAATCAACTCCACCATACTCCTTCCGCTATGAAAACAAAGGAAACTTAATGACTGTAAGCGAAGCAAACCACTTCACGACCTCCCAAAGAACCTCTTCAGCCTAGATTGCTTAGCAGGCTTCGGAGAAGTATTACCCCCAAGCGGAAAATAAGCCTGAACCTCAAACTCCTTCCTCCCCTCCCTCCCAACAGGCGGCCGACTCCATCTAGACTCCGGAATCTCGCCCAACTTAGTACTATCCGACTGGAAACTCATATACGACTTTCTGTTAAGCTCCTTCCTTGCGAGAGATCGCTTAAGATCCAAGGGCGGACCTTTGGAATCCGATGAGGGCTGGGGCTGTTGGGAGCGGAATGCGGGATGGTTGCTGAGCGAGGGTTGTGGGAATTTGGTATCTGGGGACATGCGGATTTGAGAGCGCATTTGGGGGATTTGGTAGACTTGGTATTGGGAGAGGGGATTGGGGTCATAGTCGTAGCGAGGTGGGGGTGTGCAGGGTGGTGCGAGGATTGCGGGGTCTTGTTGGGGTGCTGAAGGGGCCTCGAGGAGGTGGAGGGGGATGGTGGTGGTGCGTTTGGAAAGTTTCCTACTGGAGGTGTGTTTTGGTTTTGCTCGGACCCACTGGATGAGGTTAGTATTTGGATGGAGGTATTTGTTTTAAGGTTGAGTTGAGAAAGTAGTGAGGTGTTGTGAGGACAAAACGAAAGTTAGGGAAAGGAGTTTTTGATCCCTCCCTTAAAAACATAGAACATGACATTAACATCCTCCACGCAAGTAAACTGTAGTTACTTTGGAGTCACTGTGTGATCAAGTCTATAGGATTCATGAAAAAATATCAAACTCCTTTAGATTTGTTCACACAGTCATCCAAACTTCCATCATCATTTATGGTACGTAGATAAGTATATATCTGTACCGCAGAGCTCGACATGAAGTACTTTACGTTCTATACACAGTCGCTCTGGGCTAGGTATCAGGTATCATCTCCCACTCAATAGAGCCACGGAAGTTTTAGAGCCACAGGGTATGTAAAAGAAACATCGTTGGTTTCCTCCCCGATTGTTTCGGCTCACTGAGACCGTAAAATCCAATGGCGCTCTGCTTCGTCTCATTCTTACAGTCACGAGATATCAAAATCACATTCAAGCCAACACCAATTTTCCGAAATCAAACCAAGAAAAGCAAGAAGAAAAAGAGTCAACAATCAGAAAGGAATAACTTACCCCAGCAGAAGCTAACGCCGACACGGCTTTATCCTTCCCTTTACTCCTCTTCCTACCACCCTTCGAGGCCGCAATCGCTCGGCTGGCACTCGAACTCTTCGATGTGGTAGTATGTCCCTTCTTACGCTTTTTCTTTGAGTAATCCTTCTCCTTAGCAGTCGCCAGCTCCAAGCTGGACGCACTCAGCCTTTCTGAGAGCATGTCAAATGTTCGAATCGTCTCACGACGCGAGACATCCGAGAGACTTAACAAAGTCTGATAGTCAGTCGCCGTACTCTTCCCGCGAAGAAAGCGGTTAAAGACGGACAGAAAACCTGTAGTTAGACGGGTCAAGATCCCTGCTAAGTTTACGCGTGCTGCTTCTAATGGTGAGTTAGATGGTATTCGCAGACTTGGGATGTATAGTTATGAGCAGACTTACCATCGCCCACTGCGAACTTGGAACCGAATCGCTCAAAGTCTTGTTCATAGGCGGTTCTCACTTTGTTTCTGTTTTTCTTGAGAGATTTGCTCAGGAGTCTTTCTGGCGATGGGCTGGAGGAAGAACTGTTTTTGGGTCGGCGGGTTTTTTGTGTTTTGATGGTGGAGATGCCGTGCGCAAAGGCATCGAGGAGAGTGACAACTGCGTCGTGGAATTCAGGCATGATGAGTATGGGGTGATTGGACTTGTTTTGTATACAAGGATTGAAGTGATAATGTAGAAGTTGTTTGAACTTCTGAAATGATGGGGTATATGTGCGTTTCGGCTAATAGCCTGATGCGGATTGCTTTCAAATATATGGCGCAAAATATGCAAAGTCACAAAAAGTGATGTACTGAACAGAATCAAAACATCACGGGGATCAACTCCCATATATAGGGAGCCAGCCCAAAACATTGCAGAAGTGAAGTCTTTCGCGTTTTTTCGTGAACGTTGTAAAATGCCTGCCCCCAAGGAGCCCAAGCTCGCGCTTAACCGAGCTCTGGGAGTGGTTGAACCTGCAGGAAACGAACCACCACGTAGCGGTGAGCCAATCATTTCCACGTTCATGCCTTCAAAAGGTCAACGCTGCAATCAGACTCGTTCATCGTTGATGTTGAGTCACCCCAAGCCAACGGCCCTTGTAAATGAATATGAAAACAACCAATTGGAAGTATTCAGAAGTATTGAATGAAGTCTAATATGGAGATTTTTTCTTCAGTTGAGTCATTGCGGCTCCATTCCGGGGTAACTTGTACCTGACTAGAACATTGGCATCGATGCGTTTTGCATGTTCCTGAAACGGTGTACAAGTGTACAGAACGGAGAAATTATGAGGGTGTGATGTAATTGTTCGCAATTCAAAGGGTTGACATGTGAAATTCCAGACGCAAATCCAAGATCTTGAAGCGATCTAATAGCCGAAATGCCAACGGTGAGAATAACTTGTTCGAAGGGTTTCAATGTTTGATAATGGTCGAAGGAATTGAATTTTCAAAACCAATTGTGCGATTCCAGTTTCCATTTACCCGGGAGAAAGTTGGATATGGATCCATATCTTCCGTCAGATCTACCTGCACGTTGTTGATATGATCGAGGTGGGTCTTCCTGATGGTTCCACTCGACCACTCGACCACAATGAGTGACGACGAAACAGTTGAAACTTTTCCAAAAGGCACTCCGTACAAAGGTTCCTGCAACTTATGTTTTGAAGATGAGGAAATTATGGAGTACCAGTACCTGCATACAAGCTTTTCAGAACAGTTGAACCGAATTTCCAAGTCTCTTTTCTCTACCCAGGTACTTAGGTAGTCAAGAAGGTGGAGCCGGAACAACACACTCCTGCACACTCCCAGTGTGCAATACACGTGATATGAAACCTTAATTCCAAACACAAACTCTCATAGGATCCACCATTGAACATCCTCAGAAGAATGGTCATCGTCTTGAGTGGCATTCAAAACTAAAGAAGCAGACGGCTTTGCCAAAAATCTGGGCACAAACAAGTTTTCGCTCACGTGCTCAAACTCAGACGCACAATTTCCGATCTAGAACTCCAGCTGCCTTCCAAGCAAATGCCCTTCCTCTTATGTCGAAAGATTTCTCGTTAGAGGAATCGGAAGGTATTAATGGAGCCGCAATCCAGCCTTGGCTTCTGCACATAGCCCAAAGGAGCAGACGGAGATCTGAAGACCGTTTGTCAAAAGTTGATCGATCCAAGCGTGGTCGTTCGTGCGACGACGACAGAAAATCATTGGAGGAAGTGTACTGTGCAATAATATAATGTGGCCAGAAATCCAGGACGTGGGGAATGGACAAATCTCGCCACTCGATATCTGGATCAGATCCAGGTGGCTGAATCGAAAGACATTTCATAATACCCGTCAGAGTCCCGTCCATTCAGAATCTCCCCCTAAACACAAAATTTTACATTCCTCTCGATTCGATAATAAGAGCAATTCGAAAGTCGCTTATCAAATTGAGGATTTTTATTGATGGTACCAATCAGACTCTAGTTCTTGCATGATATAAAAAACCCCGAGATCTCAACTCGACTGTGGTACGACTGCTTCCTTGTTCCTTGTCGGATCAGATTACAGAAATGCTCGTCTCTGTGACCATTCGGAAGGGCCGTGGTAATCGTTACTTCATCCACACGAGATGAGACACCCTACAGACGTAGTCACAAGTCGGCCGATTTCACCAATATCTTGCCGCATCGCAAATCTGGGAAACCTGCAGCCATGGCTAAAGCAAATTCCGACTGCGGGTGGCGAACCGTTACCCGTCAAGTTTGTCTCTTTCCTTAATGTCAGCCTCCCGCGGGATGTTCACGTCAAGAGTATGTAATAGGATATTGGGTGTAACTATAATAAATGATGCCTTCCTCATACATTATTGCCAACACCCGCCCACGCCCCAATGAAAATGCTATGATGGTGGTAGATGGGAATGCAACCAGACATCGAAGATGGGACTTGGGCGTTTTGCATGTTACCGGGCCAGGACTGCAGTTGTTGGATCCGTGGACGTGGGGTCGAAATAATGCTCCGAGTTTTCGTACCTGTCAACTGCAGATAGGGAGGAAAAACCAAGACGCATCAGGGGATTGTTTGTGGTACGCAACATTATTGACAGGATTGATACGCACTTCTGTCATCTATCCGACATCGCGTTACCGCTAATATGTACTACGGTATAGATTCATGTCTCTCCGTACAACACTCTTATCTTTGCTTCTCACATCCCGATTTCTCGGTTCGTGAACCCCCTCGCATGCTGTGTTTTGAGTCGATGAGGAGAGAAAATAAAAGAAAACGTGCTCATCGAAAATTCCCGCCCTCGAGACGCCGGAAAATATAAGAGACATACCTGCCCTGACTGGGTACAGGTGCACTTACCAGGGTGGCCTTGTCTCGCTTGTTACTCTTTACTATAAACAGGGACAGAAAAGCGAGAGCTAATGACGCCACGAGCGATCTCTGGCACACTCGTAATGATTGGAAATCTACGCAAGTACTGGGTAGTAGAGACAAGGTTGCGATCTGACCGTAACGGTGTAAACCCAACAAACGTCGTAGTCACAACCGAGAGAAGGGATATCAAGGCGTCATTTGTGCAGAGAATCTTGTAATCTCGGTGGTAAACTCGGTCAGGAAAGATTTTCAAGCCCGCCTTGTTCAAGGCAGAAAGTTGTTTATCGAAATACTACTCTGTATGCAGCACTTGCGATGGGGGAACTGATAGCTGGAATAGGGATATCTGATGTATGTCTGAAAGAGACAATTAAGGTAAAACGTGTCGTTTAGATAGACACGTATTGACATGTCAACATTGACAGTACCAGAACCCAAAAAAGGGTTTGGGTACCCTGGACGAGCACAAGATGCAGAGCGGTTCGTCCCGCTCCTACAGTATAAGGCATCTACTCGCTAGAATCTCTACGTACTTTTCGATCCGTCGTATCGCAACAAATGGCTAGAGAGGATTGCTATGCAGACCAATATACTTCCACTTGCCCGTACCAGATCCCGAGTACTATCGCATTATTATTGTCAAGTACAGGTACAGATCCTCTTTTTCTCCGCACCTCCGCACCTCCGCACCCCACACGATGCGACGAAGTACTTGAGTACTGGTACATATACTCTATACGTAGTCTTAGAAGTGGAATAGTGGACGTCTCGTGGGGGTGAGAGTATTATTTTCGTCCCTCTATTGACCCCCGCCCATAGCTGAACATAAAGTACCTCAGATGCTAGGATGCTAGAGGAGGTGAGAAGTCAGAGAGTATCTCTGTAGAACGTAGGACAGAGCCGAAGGAGCACAACAGGCTGCAAGGCTCGTACTATGAGGTGTTTTTTCAGGTGATTTCACGCCCGTGGGTCAGGTCAGGGTAGGTCGGGTACGTGGTACATAGCCAAGTACTGCAAGTACCGGGTGCTGTATGGTGGGGGGCGGGGGACTTCTCTGGTTGCTTGTTCTGCTGTCCTGCACAGTATCTACAAAGTACTTATGCTTATGTACTGTAGTTGGAAGTACTCACTGGTCCTGTCATAGGTCTGGGCTAAGCTAGGGATGGTGTAGGTATGCACAGCAGCAAACTCTGCTTATCTCTACCCAATACCCGTTCAGGCGATCCATGTCGAAGCACCGCTGCAGCACGGGCCTGCGATTCCTCCGAAGTCGATCTCCAGCTCCTCTGCCATGAACCCCCACACTCTGGAACCAGCCAGTACGAGTACTAGCCTCACCTCACTCAACATTACCATCTAATCAATTCCTGTGGCCGTGCCCAGAACTGCAAGTGCTCCGTACCGTACCTGTACAACTCTACATCATCCTTATCCAGATGGGACCAGCCCTGCCTGCCAGCCAATTCATCCCGCCGTGATTCGTGAACCACCACCACCCCCCCCCCCCCC
>CAJVRM010000075.1:1889-22017 GCA_911693285.1 Hymenoscyphus albidus | reverse complement strand
CCCTCCCCCCTATAAACTTGTCTGGACCCCGGAAAATCTATCCCACCCCCAACAGGCTTCAACTTCCCGATTCTTTGTACACTCTTGTCCTCTCGCTCTTTTCCTCCCTCGTACATTTCCCCGTCCACTTCTGTCAGTCCTTACCTCTTGTTGCTTCATGCCTCCAGTTGCGCTGTGGGGACATCCGTTCGGTCAGACTGGCTATTCTGAACATGTTCTCGCCGCCACGCCGTGAGAAGGCACGAGCCGAAATCGAATTACCAAAGGGGGATTGTCGATATATCCTACTTCATCCCAAGCACCAAGGTATGCGCTGTGCCTGCGTAGGTTTCGCTTTGAACCGATCCATACCGGGCAGTACGTGCGAATGTGGTCACCAAGCTTGCTATCACGCAGTGAAAAAGGAAACTGGCGTTGTGGAAAGACAAGAGATGGAACATCTGAAGGCGCTAGTTGCTTCGCTGCAGAGACAATTGGAATGCGAAAAACAGCAGAGATTGGAGAGGCAAGCTCAGACCGAGGAATTGCTGGATAAGAATAAAACGGAGATGGATGCTGGGTTCAAGGGTGTGTATCGCGACATGGGTGGTCTGTGGCATCATGTTGGAATATTGAATAAACGGATGCCATATTTTCAGGACAGTATAGAAGGGTTGGTGGATGATTCGCAGAGGATGCGTAGTCAGTTGATAGAGGTCGATCATGCATCGATACGTCTAGAGGAGAGAGTCGAGGTCTTGGAAAGTTCAATATCGACTACTCTTCCCCGCCGGAGAAAAGCTTCCACCCCACCATCGACAGAAGTCGACGACGAATCCAAAGAGCAGGAGCCTACTCAAACATCGTCAGTATCATCCGATGAAGATAAGACACTGCAGCATCTCGAAACGGGCCATGAATCCTCGCATGTGGAATCTTTCAGATCACGAGTCTCCTCGGTAGGAGAGGACCCATCGGCTTGGACTGTTCATGTTTCTCTCTTACCCAAACATACACAGCCATTTCCATTTGAGAAAGACACAGCGGCGTACAAACGATGTTTGTCTCGTGGACTCCATCAAGTAGTCGTCATCCCAGACTCGGACAGTCTATCATTCAAAAACGCAGTAAGCGAAGCATTCGCAAATATCCTCCAAGGTCGAGAATGGCAACCATTAGTAGCACGAATCTGCGATGCAAAGAATCTGTGCGGCCTCCCGATGCTCCGCCAACTAGAAGAACCTCTCCTCTGCATGGACTACGATAAAGAATTCCTACAACAGAACTGCGCCGTGGTCGATGAATCCGGAAAAATCCTAGACTTGTACATCGCTATGACGAACGATACCCTATCATGGGACGCAATTCGCGGAGTAGAACCATTCAAGCCAGGACTGGAAGCAGCATGGATCCACGATCCGCTTCTGGACTTGGAAACGAATAGCTTATCGGCTTCAGGACAGCTAAATGGAAATGCGGATAAACCAGCAGCTGGAGACATCGTCCCGCCATGGTCACCATCACTTAAACGCAGTGCTTCCGAGATCTCACGAACTCCGAGTTTTGGCTCATCAACAGACGGCGAAAATGGAAGAGCGGGAACGAAACTAAGACGGCAGTGCAAAGGAGCAGGTGCGGAAATTGTCGAGAGGAGAGCAGAAGCTGTTTGAGATGTGTATTTTTGTGACTGCGATAGACTGCGTTATATTGTGTTTTTTCTTTTTTCCTTGGATTTTTTGGCTTTGGGCAGCCTGGCGCGTGGAGATTGGCGTATAGACGGCGGAACGATACCCATCATAGGGTTCTTTGTTTACTGGAATCTCTCTGCGTTTTATGTTTTTCTGGGTCCTGTGAGGAATTGAGCTGTAGACAGTACCTTGTATCATGCGAGGGATTAATACAGAAGTTTGCTTCAAAAGTTTTACAATACAGTACCTCGAAATTTCGGTCCATATTTCCTAGGAAGATATAGATTTGGTTTATCCTTAGAAAGGAAGTATTCTCGTCGTTCGTTTTCACACGTGAAACTAAATACTTCATCTCTCCTCCCCATGCCTTGAAAGTAGGTACCCGTCTGCTGTCAAGTATTTGGTATCGGTATTCGCGGGGGTTGTACTACGTACGGTATGGTATCACAACTGCTCAGGTCAGGGAAGACAAAAGATGGTCGCAAAGAAACATCCGACTGTTTTTTAACTTTTTAAGGGATTCGGAGGGATTACCTAGATTTTTGGTTTGATCGTTTTATCTATGTTGAAATAAAGAAATTAAATGGATGTTTGGAACAGGCTTTCGACAGATATACTGTAATGTAAAGCGGTGACTGGTAAAGCGGCAGAATTCGACACCCCACCTCCACCAAGCAATTTTTGGAGGGGTAATTTTCAGATGCGGTCCTAACTCTTGAGTTTCATTTCAAACCTCAAGATCATCTAAACTCGACCAAGAAATCTCATCTCATCTTGATACTGAACTCCCTCTATACGACAACCAAAGACAAAAATAAGAACAAGAACACTCACCTCACCGCACAATTTCTGCATCCGTATCCTAAGGACCATCTCATCTCATCTCATCACATCCTTACCCCGGAAATTTGAAAAACACGATATCTCAGTCCACCCAAAGGTTCATCATCTCTTATTCCGAAAAAAGGGACTGGAAGAAGTGGAGATGGGGGGTATGTTGACGGATAAGATTCATCTGCCGGGGGATATGGAGCAGACCCCGGAGGATATTTTGAGTAGTAGTTTGGCGGTGATTTTTCCTGATGAGTGGGTGTATTTCTTTTCTCTCTCTCTTTTATTGTTATTTTGGCTTCTTTTCTTCTTTCTGGGTTTGAGAACTTGTTTTTGAAATTCTGGGATAGGTGGGTGGTGGGTGGTGATGAGTGAGGGATTAGAATTTGATGATGGGGTTGAACTTGGGGGGGAGGGGGAGGATTGTCGGCTAGAAGATTTTGATGAGTTATATCTGCCTAGTAAGGGAGAGATGTTTTGTTTTTGGGGTTTCTTTGGTTTCTTGTCTTCGTTTCAAGACTCATGTTTACTTTCATATATATTTGCTATGAAATTCGGTTTGAATCCTTCATTTCATACCACGTCACTCACTTCAACCTCTACACGTTTCCAACCCTCTTATTTAGAACCATTTTCACATCCCTCTCATCCCCACCCTCTCACTAACATAACCCAGCATCCAAAACCAACACGGCGACTCCACAACCTCACCAACCTACATGTCCCCTCTCTTCGGCCCCCTAACCCTCTCCCTTGCCGACCCCCAAACCGAAACCTCCCGAACCTTATTCTCCCACTTCCTCTGGAACGCCTCCATTCTCCTGGCCGAGTATTTAGAAGAAGGACCCTTCCCCCTCTTCTCCGTGTCCTCAAAATCCGTCGTCGAACTCGGAGCCGGCACCGGATTAGCAGGTATGCTAGCGAACCTCACAGGAGCACAGAGAACAGTAATCACCGACTACCCCGCGGAAGAAGTGCTGACCAACATCCGGAAAAATGTCTCTGAGAATTTAGTTAATAGGAAAGAAGGGAAAGGGAAGGGATTTAGGGATGGTGGGAGTGGGAGTATCTCAGTTGAAGGCCATGAATGGGGAGTTCTCGATACGGATTTTGCAGAAGGGAATAAGGGGTCTTTTGAGAGGGTGTTGGTAGCGGATTGTTTATGGATGCCATGGCAACACTCGAATCTTCGGAAGAGCATCGCTTGGTTCCTTGCTCCTGCTATTTCCCCTGCTAATACCCAGGGAAAGGATGCGAGATATCTCCCACCGTCGGATGAGAATCCTTATACTCCGAATCAAGGGGGTCTCGCGTATGTGATTGCGGGATTCCATACGGGACGGGCGAAGATGGCTCCGTTCTTTGACGTGAAGGGTATGAGAGGGGATGGATTGGTGGTGGAGAGGATCTGGGAGAGGAATGCGGAGGGGAGGGAGAGGGAGTGGAGGGTTGATAGGGGGGAGGAGGATAAGGATGTTACGGCTAGGAAACGGTGGTTGGTTGTTGTGGTTGTGAGACGGCTTTTGGATGGGGAGTGATGGATGGGGGTGTAGATATGGATCAGTGATTTGTTTCCTGAATGATAATGATAAGTTGCTTGACGAGATGACTTTGTTCATACCAATTCATCCTCATATAAATACTAATGTCATCACTTGGATATGTCAAGGTTCGTTTCTCCTTGTGGGGGTCCTTTTTCAAGGTGTCGATTTAACACATACCAGGAAATGCCAAAGAAGACTTGCCCACTAACCCCGTCTCGCTTACTCATTATTGACTATGGGAACATCGTCTCCTCCACTTTTACAAAAGTCGACACCTGCACTTCCTCTCCCCCATGAATCATTCTTGATCATTTCAACTAATATCCAACAATCTCACTTCTTCCTTTCCCAAAAAGCCTACTCACACTTCTCAATAAATCCTCTTCAGTTTGCCACGCCCTCAACTCCCTCTATTATACCAGACTTATCAGCGATACTCCATACCTACAGTACCCACCACACTTCATTAAACAACTCTCAAAACACAAAATCTTCACATACACACATCATCCAGTGAATCCCCCAGTCCCCACCACACACCTTTAAAATCCGCCATAAGCTATCCCCCAGCAAATCCACCAATTACACACCTGTCGGTGGCACCCTAGGTAACTGCAATGGCCTAGTGGTCCGGAAAAAGCCCAAAGGCTACTGTACTAGCCCTGTAAAGACATATAGTACTTATAAGTTAATTGATACTGTAAAACTCAGTCCGTCTGGTTTTAGGTCCGCTGCGCTCTGTGTATTAGGAGTTGGATTTTTTTTGCGGGGGTTTTTTTTTGGCTTTTTTGGGCGGGGGAGGGGGAGGAGAGGGGGTTTAAGGGGTGCTGATCGGTGTTCTGAGGGCTAATGTGAGGGTATAGAAAAGTGAGCTTGGTGAATCCTATTCCGGGAATAAAGGCAGCTGTTGCTACCTGTTTTATTGGCAGCGACGGGAGGTAAAAGTTGGATTTGGATATCGTTTTCAATATAATGTTCTCTTGTTCGGAATCAGTTCTCTTTATTTCATATCGGTAGTATTAATGTTATTTTTATGATTTTATCTTCGGAAATCTACTCTAAATTAAGCTTTCTATCTTTCCTTGACATTTCGTTTGTAAACAAATCAACAGCAACAGTTCCAGGATCCACAAAACCTCTCGTCACAGAGTAATACCTGTAACCTTTTCCTCAAAGGAAAGGAGGCAGTATCAAGATTTCATTCCTCCGCCCCCAATGGCCAAGGTTCGGCCCAACCAGCCCTGCGTCAGCTTATATCCTCACCACGTCACGTACTCTACCTCTCCTCCATCAAAACCCATAAGGCAACAAACAACCCCATTCCATTCAACCTCTACCCCCAAGCCTCCCAAAAACCCAACCATGTCCACGCCCCAAACCTTCCCCCTCTTCCCCCACCTCCCCNTCTCCTCCATCAAAACCCATAAGGCAACAAACAACCCCATTCCATTCAACCTCTACCCCCAAGCCTCCCAAAAACCCAACCATGTCCACGCCCCAAACCTTCCCCCTCTTCCCCCACCTCCCCTCCGAACTCCGCATCCAGATCTTCCTCCTAGCCCACCACACCACCCCACCCCGTCTCCTCCCCTTCCACCTCCTAAAACCAGACCTGGACTACCTCCGTCCTTTGCGCAAACCATGTAACAACCACGCGCATATCACATTCTCGCGTCTCCCTATCCCGCCATTACTCCATGTCTGTCGGCTATCTCGAGAGGTAGCGCTACAGCACTACACAGCTGGGTTCCATAATGGAGAGGGTGGGAGGATGTTAGTGCTAGGAAGGGAAGATAGAGATGTCGAGACGTTCACGACTTGTTCGCATGAGGTTGGCAGTCATGAGAATGGGAATGGCGATGGGTTATTCTGGGAGCGAGGGAGGGATGTATGGTTTCTGAACGAGGCGGAGGGGCCATCTATCTTGAATGATGCGAAGACGGCTTGTATCTGGGGCGGTCAAACGGGGATTAAATTTGGCCGCGTGGGAACTTTGTGTATGCGCATCGAGACGTTGAATAGTCTCGGTCTAGGGGCGGGGATCATGTGGGAGAGTGTCGAGTGTTTGTGGGTGCTTGATGAGGATTTTGCGGATAATGATTGGAGGCAGTTCGCGCTGCAGAAGGGGAATAAGGTTACTAGGATTGTGAAGAATTCCGGGCTGAGGAACGCGGTGGGGGGAGAGGTGGATGTGGAATTCTTGAGGCCGAAGACGGTGGGTGAGGAGGAGGAGGAGTGGGAGTTGGGGATGCAGGAGGTGTGGATTGATGGGGAAGAGGTTCTGGGGAACATGAGACTTTTGAGGAAGCGGATTGGAAGTTAGATTTCCTTCTGTACTTTAGAAAAGACCTTAGATACAGCTATTGGAAATTTTGTTTACTGTTCTCTGTAACTCGCTTAACCAGAAACCTTCCGAGGTATAAACACCTAAAAGAACCCCGTCATTCATAACATAGAAGAAAGCAATGCTATGAGAAAACGCTAGAATGAAGGCGTCCGTCAACCCTAAGCATGCTCCAAGAGAAAAGAAAAAACCCAATATCCATCCCTTAACCCATACCAATTCTCTCTACTCAAAATCACCATATCTCAGCACCTCCAACAAACTTCCCACCCTAAGATGGGCTTGAGTTCGCGAAAGCCGGGGATGACTACATCTCATTCAACTAAGCTAATACTTCCCTGTAGCTTCTTTCCGTTGCGACGTAAAAGAAACATCCTTGATCATCATGAAGTCTCGTTATTAAGTCAAAGGAGGTCATTAGGAAGCGTGTCTGAATTTCAAGAAGTCTTCACATACCTACCTACCTAACTACCTATTTTATAAGTGCTGAACTTGTTGGACTCATCCAAAACAGCTACTTTCCAGCCCTGGAAGTTACTACGACACGAAATCCAGAATCTCCACCCCTCTCCCGTTTCTTCCTTATCGCATGTTCGTTTGCCAGTAAAAGAGCAATCAAAAGGAAGTCATGATCCAAACACCACCCGCACCCCCTACCCCCAAAACAGCTTTACACCCCAAACCCCCCTTCAAACAAAAAGGTAGAAAGGGGGGGGGAAATAAATATACTCGGTACGAGGATCGAACTCGTGATCTCTTCTGGCTGCCCAACGAGGTTCTCTACAAGGTGCTTGTCTGCAAGCACCCCCGGCCGGCCGGATTGGAAGGATACTGTATACATCTCTTGGTGTGGGAGATGCGCCGTACCACTAGGTCAACCGAGCTGCTTGTGTGTTCTTTTGTTGAGGGTGGTTTTTTTAATTAGGTATTTGGTGGTTTGAGGGGTTGTAAGGGTTTCATGGTTGAGGAAGAAGGCGTGGTGTTGGTAGGGAAGGAACGACTTACGAGGGAGGTGGGTCAATGGAAAAGCCACGGGACCACCATGGGATACGACCACAATGAAATGGAAGTAATGGTAAAAACATTGTTCTTGGATTTAATAAATTAAATACCCCTCCTATTCCCAAAGCATACCGCCGCTGCTCTAATAGTACCTACCTAGATGCATTGATTAGATACATGGAAGATACAGTAGGATATATACGATACTAACATCCCATTCACAAATCATAATTAATTCCCCACCCACCTGCCTCTCACTTAATCCCCAAACCAAAAACCTTTCCTTAACACCAGCTGGTCTACGTTTTCATTCACCCGCCTAACCTACTTAAGTCTAGCCAAAGCACAAAAACCATCTCCAAAGCAAGACCTTTCTCATTATCGTAATCGCAAAGAGACTATCATGCACAGAGCAGCAAATGCCTATTTCAAAAACCAATAAGATCCCCCCCAAAAGAGGGAACAATTAAACAAACAAACACATGAAATATACACCTCACCTCCTCCCTACTCTAGATACCCAAAGCCCAAATCTTCAGTCGTCAATCTTCGAATACACGAGAGTATATGTAAGATCTCACACAAAATGCCACACCATAAACCCCTCCCACTCGCGTCTTCAAGTCCACATAAACCCTTAACATCTCACACGACTCATTACTCTAAATCGACAACTACCAGACTTACCACAAAGGTCCTCAAGATCCACAATACACAGAACAAAACACACAACACAAAAGAGAGTTTCTTTTATAAGCAGTTGATTAATCAATTAATCAATTAATCATTTAATTCCGTATTCCCACTACCTCACCACACCTCACTTCACCCCAACCCACCTCATAAAAAGACGAGAGAGAGAGAGACAGAGAAGAATCTATACCCCATCCCATTCCATCCCATCCCAACCCAAAATTGACAAATACCATACCCTAACAATTCAATACCCCAAAGACCCGCTCCAAAGACCAAAAAAAAGACCATAAAGGTAGACAGAAAGACACCAATATGAGCACCCAACACGCTGCAAAGTCAAAATACACTATCACCCAACTAGAAAAAAGAGCCAAGTGGCATCGCAGAATATCCATCCCTTACCATCAATAAACCCGTGGTCCCAAGTAGTTAGTCCATATGGATGCCCCATAAACGCCATCATGTGCATACCATACCCCAGCAACCCAGTAGCAAAATACAAAAGTACTGTAGCAAATGCCATCCAAAAAGACCATGAAATCATATCACTCATCAACCATCAAACCCTGCCTCATAAAAAAGCCACCTCACATAATAGCACATCCACTACTCCTAGCTCTCCGTCGTCTTCCAATACCACCCATACCAAGACCACCCTCTTCCTCGTCAGCATGGAGCATCTGCGCTTCTCGAGCTCTTCGTCGTCTCCTCCGAGCACCCGCACCGCCAGCACCGGCTTCCTCATTCGCCATCATATACTCCGCCCACTTCCTTTCCAATCTCGCAGCAGCGGGAAGATCGCCTTTTAGGACCCTTCTCTTATGCTCGTCAACTGTCTGCTGCCAAACATGGAAACATTTCATCGAAATGATCTGAGTTGGATAAGTTGCCTCGTTCTGTGCACCAGTAGGCTTGCTAACTTCGGAATTGCGAGAGAGAACTTCGCGGATCCCAGTCCAGGTGACATTCTGACAGTCGAAGACATCCATACTGAGGCCAACTTGAGGTCGAGAGCGAGAATTGGTAGTCCGTGAGGCCCGGGTTCGGATCATAGATGCTGCTTCCGCTAGAACAAGATCACTAATTTTGGTATTGTCCATTTCAACCGTGCTAAGGCTGGTGCAAGCACGAATGACAGGTAGCATTCCAGTGTCACCAAGATTCTCACAATAGCTGACGGAGAGATGCTTCATTCTAGGAGCGCAGGGTGCTTTAGCGAGATGTTCGGATAGGAAGATGTTTGTAAGTTGGGATAGATCTTCAATTTCAAGGTGAGTGAGTCGCGGTGTTGTCTTTACAATATCCATAAGTGCATTGTCAGTTAATGCAGTGCACCCATTCAACTGAAGACCTTCCAAATCCGGTACTAAGTGAGCCAGTGTCTTTACCCCGACACTGGTTAGTCGGTTGCATCGACTGAGATCAAGATGTTGTAATCTCCTTGCCGGTACAAGAGGAAGATCGGTGAGAATATCGATTTCTGGATCATCACCAACGGCCATAGTCCGAAGTGCTATGTCAGACAAATCAGTACATCCGCTGAGCACTAATTTCTGCAAGCCGTTGGTTTCAAAAATGTTTTGAGCCAGGTCAAGGTTGTTGAAGCCTCTTACTTCACCTGCCCGGAGGTCCTTCAACTTGGGGCATCCCAAAACAACGGCTCTAATACCTCGAGCGTCCATATGTGTACACCAAGATACATTGAACATCTCCAAAGATGGGCACGATTGTGCAATGATCTTACAGGTCCCGTTGGTAACTGCTGTTAGGCCGGTAAGGTTCAAATGTGCAAGTCGCTCATTGCTTTTCAAGAGGCTATGAAGTGTTGAACGCTGAAAGTTCCGGCAGCCTTCAAGAGTCGCATTTATGAGATTCTTGCAAGCCTTCACCACCATTTCTGCTCGTTTGTAATGCTCAACTTGAACGCAACCTCTCAAGTTCAGGTCCTTTACAAATGGTCCGGCAGTGACAATTATCTTAGATAGTGATTCTGCGGGTATGTCTTTGTAGAATTCCGAGGCATCAAAACATGTCCAAAGTTGGCCATCGAAGCATGCTTTATAAAACTCCTTGCTCACAATCGAAGCTCGTACCAATTCCTTTGGCAGGAGATACTCGAGAATAGCCAATCTCATTTCATGTGGTATCTCGCCCCAAAAATCAAAGTTTATTCGTCTTACTCGCTGTCGCGTAGTCTTTGCGAGAGTAAAGTAGTCCTCAATTACCTCGGGAAAGGTTGATTCTTCGGGAAAAGATGCCATAAGTCGTGGGCTCAAGCCTGAAAGTGGACTTGTAGGAGTGCTTGTACTGGGAGATCCTTGTTCCCGCTTGCGACCCGAAAAACTGCCATTGGAATTGTTCAGGAACGGAGAATCGAGACCCGGGGTAGTGGGGGCAGTAGAATAACCAGCCATGGTTGACTGGGATGGGTAAGAAATGTCATAACTTCGTGGAGAGCTCGCCGAAGCCAAACTCATGCTCGAGACAGCTGCTCTTCCGCCATAGGGACTGTTCCTCGTTCGCTTTGAGCCCAATTGGGCGAGCGCAGGAGAGGATGAAATTCGTTGAAGACTCTTCAGTATCTTTGCCTTTCCCCTTCGTCTGCTCGGTTGCTCAATCGCGATGGCGTCAGTATGTTCGACGGACATTGTGAGGTTCGGGAGTGGAGTCGCTCCATCCGCCAAAGTGTTCGCCATCGTCACCGCTGTAGTCAGGAGGGTGTTAATGACTGAATAGATGCGGAGGAGAGGGTGAAAGAGAAATTGCGACCCGTACATGAAGCAGTAGTTCGCAACTTCGCAGTTTGGCAGATGAAAAGAATCCGAGACCGCGCGGGGTACCAGTATTTTGCCCCGGAGTGTTCTTGCCAGTAGGTAACTTCCGGTAACCTTAAAGTGCAACGCAGAACCGATACAGATCAGACGAAACCGAAAGACTTGTACGTGTCGCTGGGCATCTACAGGCACAGCCACAGGCAGTCGTGGCAGCAGTAGTTTCAAAAAGAAGAGAGGGCTCTCACGATGGTCGGGTGAAGGGGGATGGGGGACTTGTTGGCCGGACCAGCTCGTAATATGTGATATCTGTCGTCAGCCGATGTGCGAGCAGTTCAACATGAACCAGACCAGCAAAGCCGACGGCTGGGTCACCTCAGTGAATATATCGGCGATAGGATACTCCTACGTGGAAGTAGAAAGAAGCAGTTGTTCCCCTCACACAAAACTGGCCCTCACACCAGTGCAACTGTAACTGCAACTGTAACTGCAACTGCAACCGTTATCTGCGACAAGACTCAAGTCCCAATACAAAAGGTGGAGCGATGCAGTACAGAGGGTCGGCGTCGTATTGTTATCGCTCGGATTCTTTATCTGCTTATCGATAGCGGAGTCGCTGTACTGGACTGGCGAGACTGGTACTGTACTGCTACTGGTACTGAGCTGTTTTTGTCTCACTACGAGGGGAGCTCGTGGCCATTGGCCGGGGGATGAGAACGACGCGGGTAGGAGAGGTGTATCACACGTTCACGAAATGATTAGACAATGAAAAGTTGAGGTGAGAGAAGAGGGGATTCAACTCTACGACTACTCAGCGCCAGCATCTACATAATATGTACAGAATGTCAGAATCATCATCTTTCCTTTTTCTGCTGCTGCTGTTGCAAGGGCCGTAGCACGCCACCAGCACCACCACCTCCACGAACACTGACACTACTGACACAGACACAGACACTTCTTCGGTATTTGATGGCTTTCTCCTTTCTTTAACACCTAGCACCCGCTCTAAGCCAACATCGCTCAGTCTACCTAACTATGATTGGTGAAGAGGGAACGATGTCCCCGCACTCACACTGACACGACAGCGGGGTAGCCGTGGTACGCGGGGGATGTCCCTAGAATCTTGCGGAGACGCTAAAACTCAATAGTAGAATAGCCTCTCCGAAGCCGGGACGCCTACTGAATCCAGCTAGAGCAAAAAAAAAAGGGCGGGGCAAGTTGCTGTTTTTCAAGGTTCTCTTGAATCTCCGCAGAAGGAAAAAGAGTCACACTGCTACCAAGTACCAAGATAGCTTCCACATGTTGCAACGGACTGTGATTTCAATTTTCAAGACATCCAAGCTATGTCCCGTACGATCATCCGCTACCAGCCCAGGAAACACTTCCGATAAGGCAGAAAAGACTCTAGGTGCATGGCTTTTGGAAAAGTGTGGATGGTTATCCATGTTGCGTGTGATGGATGTGATCATCTGCGAGTCGAATTAGCGCAACAACATCGTGACCTTGGAAGTAGTAGTGGGCAAGGTAAACAAGTCATCTAGCTTCTTTTCAAGACTGCTCCAATCGGTATCATTTGGGAGTCGCAACGTGATCTGGAGGTAAGGCGTCATCATAGCCTGGATATCGATATTCCTTATCTCTGTCTCTGTTCCCTAGTATTCATGCACTTGCAATAATCAATTTCGAGATTTCGACAGAAATCTTTGCGGTCCCTTTTTGAATCACATGAAGGGCGACTTTATTAACATACTGAATCAGGTATGAATCCAAACCAAACTCCGCTCAAGTCCACTTTCAAAGTGCAACAGTCAAGAGCTCGGCTATTCATATACACACGTGAGCATTTGCTCCATTCTCGTGTGCGTGGTAGAGAACAGGTGAGTGTGAAAATTAATCAAGACACGAAAACATCTGGTCGTAAATGGATTATTTAAGACATTATAAATCATCACCAAATTACGACGAGGGACAATTTCTTTGTACTGGATGTGTTGAGATTAAAGCCATAAGATAGTTCAGAAGTGGGAGGACTTGAAATACCATGAAGCTTAATATCAGGCATAGGGTTGATTATCAATTTGGTACATATACGAAAGAGGACAGATAATTAGTTTCAGCCTCAGGTGATACTGTAACAGGCTCTGTCAACTTTCCTTATTGTACCGAGGGGAGGTGCTTGTCACCAGGAGCTTGTTGTCAGGAATCGAACCCGACATGAAGCTTAATATCCAAAGTACGAGGAAGGAAGTTGGATATATGATATACTTGACTGTTGTATATTGTTTCTACGGTTTGAAACATGCGAATATCTAGAATGGACGCTATGATTATAGATAGATCCTATTTTCCGCACAAGGTTCTCCGCATGGTTGTTTCCAAAGGGAGGTTCTAATATGCGAAGTGGACCCCAAGAACTATTACCGAAAACAGCTGTTGTAAACATATTTCATCGCAGCTTTTGATACCCAAGAGTATCTCACACACTCACCCTAGATTACTTTACGAGAATCGCGCCTGAACCGCGACCAATTCTCCATCAGGAGCAAGATGTCTTTCCTGGGTTCGAGAGGAAATTGTATGCATATGTGTACAGCATCAGCCCACATGCACATTTCTTTTTGCATATCACATCCCAAAACAACAAGTAGATATCTTGGTATTCAGTGGGCCATATTACCGAACACAAACAAATCCACTTCACCCCGTACATAGAACGAGCCTAGAAACCCATATCAGCTTTATAATTCAGCTCTGGGGTCCATCTATCAGTGAAAGAATGAATGCGTCGTTCACTCAACTAGACGACCTCATATCAAATAACAATGTGGCTTGCGGAGAAAGTGGTTCGAGTGGTTACGCAGGGAGGGGTCAATTTTACACAGAGAAACCAATCGTGACAGGGACCATAGCGGCGGGGTCGTCTCCTCCAATGGGAACTGCAGTCAGCTCTGCCCCCTTCTCAATCTGATCCCAAAGATGTCGGCTGGTGGAAAAGCAAGCCCATTGCGGAAAAATGTTCGAAACCTGAAACGCTTTTGCTTTGCGCCGATCCCGGATTTTCGTAATAATATGTTTCTATTATTGCAGAATCTTCCGAAGAGTGGGCGGGATGTTTTTCATTGGAAGTATAGAACAGGGGGCGTCTTAAACGAGGTTGGAATTATATATTGACGAGACAGAGGGTGGAAAAAATTCCTCACAATCGTTTGTGTAAACACATGATGAACAACGCCATTGTTTTCCAGTGGCTACCTCGATATGCTCTTCGGGTTGTTCGAAATTAAGAAATAAAGAGCAGCAAACACAAAGCTGTCGGCAGATACGTCCACTAGAATAACGGCTCTGCTTTCAACCATCATCCTTGAGCAGATAGAGACTTGAGAAGTCGGGGAGAGTCCATATACGACTCCGGATCTTCCAAAGATGGCAAAACTGGAAAGTAATAACTTTTGGTATGTTTCAAGGGGACTGATGAACTGACTGGCGCGGATCTTTAGCCGCTTTCTCTGTTTGCTTTGCCCCACCCGTAGACTCTAAAGATAACGTCGAGTCTCCGAAGGTCTCACCTTATGTTGAGAGAGTTTGTGCAAGTATGAGAAAAGTATAGGGATATCCCCATAAATCGTGAAGATTTTGATAGAATGGTGCCTGAAAAAAAAAGGAAAATATAGCAATGACTCTGCTTGAAAAAAGGAGAGATTTTTCTGTTGTTTCCGGCACAGACTAACCGCTGTAGGTAGTAGGAACCTTTGTACGAAGCATCAATCCGATAGCGCTGGTGGCCCCGTGCTTAGGGTTTGTTGGTGTGTTGAGCCGAAGTATGAAGTTTGCACTCTAGTGGTGCATTAGGATGGCGTGCGGGTTCTTCATTGCGGGAGGGATGCTGGGCAATTGCTAGTCTAGTTCCTGGACACGCACTTGCGCTATGGTAATAATATGTTTTTGAAAGGGACGAAGATCGGTGATTGCCTAACACTCGGTACTCTGTACTGTACTCGTACCTCCCTCCGTACAGCTCTGGGATATATTGCCCAGACTTCCCCGCTCGACTGGTGGTGGTAGTGAGTCCTGAGTTCTGAGTTCTGGGTTCGAAGTTCAGAGTTCAACTGAAGTCGTTGGTAAAGTACCTGCCAACGGGAGTTCGTACGCGTACGCTACAATGATCGAGGTAGAGATTCAGGTTGAGGGGGAGAAGGAGAGGGAGAGGGAGAGGGAGAAGGAGGACGAGACGGATGCCATGGAGCCGCCGGAGCGAGTGTCTTGTCTGCCAACTTATCGCCCTCAGGATTTCAAGCTGGTCGAGGTCGACGAGGAAAGTGAGGAGAGAGTGCGATTGCTGCACAGACTGCCAAACCCCGTGAATCAACTCCTTCTTGCGCCTCCAGCTGCGAATAATCCCAATAGCCGGAATCCTCCCCTTACTGGTACCGGTACCCTATTGCCGCAGACTCAGACTCAGAATCAGGCTCAGACACAGACTCAAATACAGGTACAGATACAGGCACAGGTACAGGCACAAGTGCAGGATGAGGAGCGTTGCCGGTCTGATTCGAGCCAAAGCAAAAGCCAGAGCCCGCGCCAGAGCCAGTCAGCGACCACCACACCACCCAAATCTAGCGATTTGCTGGTGTTGCCTCAACTAGCAGCACCAGCACCTCTACCTGCCAGCCACGACCGCACCAACCCCAATACCTGTACCAACCAGACTCAACACCAACACCAAAACCTCCACCTCCACCCCTCTCGTCCTCGTCCTCGTCCCCATCCGCACCTTCGAACTCACTCAACCCACGCCGAACGAACGAAGATCGCCCCCCCTGACGCATTGCAACTTCAGCGCTCGCTCAGCGTCCCTTCTTCCCTGTCGCAAATCGCGACCGCCGCCAAACCCGCTTTTGCGTCGGCCAGCCAGGTCCTTCCTGGCAGCACCACAAGCAAAGCCAAACCACCCACGAAACAAGCACGGTCGTCACATCGCAGGAATAATGGTCTAGAGAGAGGTCCGCCACCTGCAATGCTCACGCAAGGTTCCTACAAGCTGGAGATTGACACTACTTCAACCACCGACGACTGGGTTGCATCACAACAAATCACTCCTTCACCAAAACCCCTGACCTCCAAATCGCAACCACCACCGAGCCCTGCCCAGCCAACATCTGCGAGGTCCTTCGACAGCGCCGGCTCACGACCCCTGATTAAGCCCATTCGCGGCTTCAAACCATCTTCGCGCAAAAGCTCGGAAATGGCTTTGCGCCGATCCTCACAAGATGCCGAAGGTGCGCTGAGAGCGCTGGAAGGATACAGACTTTCACGACGGATTTCCGATCCATCAGATACACTCGCCAGCGACGACAGCGACATGTTTTTGAGAGCCGCTCGTGAGCAGGAGGAGGAGGAATCACCAAGACAAGTCAATGGACGCCGAGAAGCATTGACTCGGCTGGACAGCAGAAGGGTAAGCGATACAGGATGGCCTCGATTGGAGCCCCATCATTCAATTCATCCGGTATGAATGTACCAGCAAGAAGCTTTGCTAACATCTCACTCAGCCCTCCCGAATTGGCCAACGTGCGTCACTGATGCCACCTAGTCATCTATACCAGCCCTCACTATCTCGCCGCAACGGATCCGATCAAGAGTCGACTGTCTCTCGCTCTACGGAAGAACGACCAAGCGGAAATGGAAGAGTTGGACAAGTTCTTACATATCGCCCTTCTGAGAGGTCAGACAGGGATCGTATGCCCCCTTCCGCACTAGACGACATCAACAAGAGTCGATTCCATGGATCATACATCCGTTCCAGCCCAACCACACCACGGGCTCCAACGTCTAGAGAGATGTCTCTGTCTCCAGAATCACCGGCATTCCAAGGACGGAGAGGATCGTACCCCGACCCCGCTTCAGTACTACCATCACGTCAACCCACATACCGCCAATCGAATTTATCATATGCCGCGCATCGTAACCAGAGTACCTCACCACTCGTTTCGCGTGTGACAGACACGCAAGAAACACATGCGACTGAGACAGGTCGTACGGCTGAAGGTACTGAGTCAAGCGTGTCTACCACAGCACCATCAACGGTGTGGGACGAATTGGAAGACCTCAAATCACGCATAAACCGACTCGAGCTCACACGAAAACTTCCAGCTACATCTGGTGCTGCTATGTCTCGTGTGTCCAACGACAGACCGCCAACAGCAACAACTACAGTTACTACAATGTCCACTTCTCCAAAACAACGAGCTCGTGGTAACAGCGTATCACCAATCGATGGCAAGGGCACAGAGCCTCCTGAATTGCACCCATTGTTACACTCCGCACTTGCCAAATCGAAACCCTTGCTTTCACCGGAAATTTACAGCGCTTTGGAGGCCACAGCAGCTGATGCTCTGACCATTGCTGCAATGATGGGCACATCTGGTCAGCCGGGTCCAATTTCAAGTGCCCAGTCAACGATAGATCGCCCAATGTCCAATGTCTCGGATCGCCAAGTACGACGAAAGGTAGACAGCATGTGCCGTGGCTTAACAGAGTTGTGTTTGGCTTTGTGTGACGGGAAGCTTGAGGCTTCCTCTCAAATTACCCTGAGGCCGGGAAGTCGAGATGCGGATATAGTAATTCCTAGTGTCGAGCAACCCGTCGTTCCACCGATTAACACAAATCTGGCAAGAGTAAAGGCCAGTCCGAGAGCTCTCAGTTCCCTGGAGGCTAGGAGGAGTACCCTTCTCAACATGCCTGCTCTACCAAGTCCAAGATACACTCCATCGGAAAGTGGAACTCCAACTCAAGCCAACATGGCTGGACGACGGAGCTCTTTGTTAGTTATCCGAAATCGCCGAGGACATACCGAGGAACCAGAGGAGAAGGAGGATATCCGAATTCGCGCCCCTTCGAGAGCTTTCACGGACATGGGTCGCTTCAAGAACCTTCCACCAAGAGAACCTGTTCAGCAGGACCCCCCGCCAGAGAGGGCCCCAACCGTTCAATCTTGCCTGCCCGTTAGAAGACATATAGCAACATCAAGTCTCACAAATTCTACACCAACTCCAGCAGCCACCCCAGCTAGCCGAAAATACCTTGATCGACCAGCAGCGGAATTGAACGGCCCTATCAATAGATTAGCGGAGCAGCGAAAATCGGGGTTTGGCGTTGGGAGAGCCAACAGTCTTATTATCAATCGACGTCTGCGACCATCAAGCACTAATGACTCATCCATTGTCGGTCAATATCAATGAATTAAGGGATGCAGAATACTACACTTGTAACAACAAAATCACATTATTGGAGTTTGGGGAAATGTCAATCTGGGGGATTGACACAGGAATTGTCTTTTGTCTTTTATTTTTGTGTACGGCTCGATTTTTGCTACACACGGTACTTACTGGAAAAAGGAGCATTTTCGAGATACCCCCCAACCATCCCCTCAAAACATGGCGCCGAGACGCAGGCATGCAAATAAATAAAAGGGAAATATGGATTTTTTTACACTGGTTTGATTGTTTTCAGGAGCACATGGGGGAGCAGTGTGCGGGAGAGGGCAAAAGTGAGAGGAAAAGAAGAGAGATGGATATGATGGAATAGATGAACGGCAAAAGGGGCGGTTCCGATCCTGAATGTCGAGAGCTTCGATGATGAATACTGCCTTTTTCAAGATACTCTCCTTTCTTTACACGGGCGTGGATTCCTTTTTTTTCCATTCTTGTTACTTTGCTGCCAACGCGTTCCATTTGTTCTTTTCAGCCATGTTTATATATATTAGCTACTGCTCTACTACTATTCTTTGGGTAGACATATAGGGGCTCTTTTTGTCGCGTCTCTTGCTGGGGTGGAGGTATTCAAGGATATTGAAGGGGTTGGTTGGCAAACTTTACTTGAAAGCTTTGGGATGAGAGAGGGAGGGGGGAAGAGAGTGTGCGGATTGGTGTGAATTGGTGCTATTGGCGGAGGCGTTTTTTTACAGGGTGGATGTTCAAGCATACAGTACATACTTCTTTTTTTTAGTTTATAAATAATTTCTCTTCTGTGTTTTGATACACTTTAAAGTGTCAGTGATGACTGAAAATCCTGTGACAACTTAAAGAGTTTACGAGTACCCGAGATGAGATGCTACTGTGAAAAGTACTGATGAGGTGATGGAATTACATTGTTAGACTTGTAACCTTGTATTTTCTTGAGGTTGGGGTTCTCGCTTATTGGTTGATTCGTTCATCCATTTCGTCCATTTGCGTACTCCGAGTGTGCTATAGTAGGATTACGTGGTTACTGGTGTGGTGTATCAGCATGCTGAGATGAAACGGAAGTGGTACAGTATGTGGATGTAGCGGGGGTTCTTTCTTCAAGTGAAGACAGATGACCTTGGGCCTCTAAAAGGGGGAGGTGATTGTAGTATCATGGTTTGGTGATGGCTCTTTAGGATGGACTGATTCACTTGTGAAGAGGGGGCTGCAGGGGGGAGGCAAGTGGAAAGTTTGTGGTTAAGGGGAGAGGATTTGTATTCGAGGGAATCTTACTTGGATGTATTGTATGTAGGTTGTAACAGAGCTCAAACTTTTGACATCAGAAATTTGGTTGAGATGTCTGATGTATTGATGGTATTTATGCGGATCTATACTGTGATATCTTGTATGTTTTTCCTATGAAGTGTTTCCCTTAGTTGTTATCGCCCATTCGGCAATGCTTGTTTAATACGGAAGGCAAGGAAACGTTTAAACAGGAAGTTCATTCAAAGTTAGTTTACGATGCTTCGGGTATTAATTTATATGCTAGACTCTTTGAGTCTAATGACATCTATAATAGACTAGCAGTCGAGGAAATAGGTATCAAAGGCACATACTCCATTCCCAAATACCGCAACCCAACCTGCCATTTCCCAAACCAAACACAAATACGAACATTCAGCCCCTATCTCCTCCTCCCTCCTCGCTAAACCAAAATCTCATCCCCACAATTCCCCTCACATCCCGGCCACTCACCCCCCCTCAGCAAAAAATCCTCCACATTCTTCCGCCACCCACCCCCAATACCCGTCGTCAGAACCTGTGCATCCCTCCAATCATCCTCATAAATGGGCCAGAAATGCCAGAGGCCCCCCGTTGCTCCGGAACGCTGAACCCCGGGTGGCTGACGGAGAACACCCGCCAGCTCGAATTTCTCCAGGTTGTAAAGGTGGGGACGGATGTCTGTGAGGAAGGAGCGCCATGTTTGGTGGGATGGTGAGAGGGAGGTGTTGTGGATGCGAAGGTTTTTGAGGGAGGGGGTGAGGAGGGGGGG